>RJWT010022310.1:0-17258 GCA_004365215.1 Cuniculus paca
TTTGTTCTTTCTGGCATGATCTTTCTTCCTTGGAGCTGGTAGGTCATGGACCAAATCCTCTGAAACAGTAGCCAAAGAAAACTTTCTTTAAATTGCCAGTGTCAGGTATTTTGACTAAAAGTGAAAATTTAACTAATAAAATAATATAGGGACTACTAATAAAATAAGGAAATGATTGCATTCTTACATCTCATTATTATAAAGCCTGTAGCAAACAGGCTTTCTGAGGGTCTCCAGTAATTTCCAACTACTGGCAATTTCCCCACTGTCTAATCCCTCCCTCTCCCTCAGTGCTGGTTAACCTACT
This sequence comes from Cuniculus paca, assembly GCA_004365215.1. Taxonomy (NCBI): domain Eukaryota; kingdom Metazoa; phylum Chordata; class Mammalia; order Rodentia; family Cuniculidae; genus Cuniculus; species Cuniculus paca. The sequence continues at coordinate 308 of RJWT010022310.1, forward strand.
GACTGTCTTCTAGTCAATATAACTGAGCAAAGGTGGTGGAAATTTACTTTTGTGATTAAATTCCAAGGCAGTACTTTTAATCTTGACAGTAGTCTGTGTTAATACTCTAACAGTCTATGAAGAAGTTCCTTCTTCTTTCTGACTTTGATAACACCACTTGTTCCTCTTAAGAGAGCAGTATGACAAAAGTATGAAACTTCTGCCTAGCAGTGATAAGATTTGAGACCCTTAGTCCCAAAGCCCTTGGAAATTCTGCCAAATTCAGGTAAGGGAGCTTAGAGCAAGTCAGCTCTTACTAATACTAAGAGAATCATAATTGTTGTTAATCACTTAAGCAGATTAAAACTGAGTTTAAATAAATTATCATCTGTGCTAATCTGTCTCTATGTAATCTCATTACTCTAGAACATGTAGTACGTGTGTGTCTATATCTCTTATCACAAACATCCTCTATCTTAAAGGACTGAAAATGTCTTTAAAGTTAATTTCTTCTTTTAATAGCGTAGAGTTAATGGAATTCCCTCTTTCAGGAACTGTCCTTTTCTTAACTGACTCACAGTGCTGTTCAAAATTTCAGGGAATCTATCAGACTTTATGTGGAAATCTTACAGAATCAGTTATCATATGCAGGTGAAGCTAAAGAATTGTTTTGTCTTTCCTTGGAGATATTCTACCACTCTTAATATTCCAAAATATTTAGAATTCCTAGAGTAAAACATTTTGATATTTCCATTTGTGTCTTACTTCTATACTAATTCAGCAACAGATGTCAGGGTATTTGGTGATTTCATTTCCTACATTCAACTTGGTAGTAGTTGCTACCTAGAAAAAAAAGTCTACCCCAACATTTTATTCCCAACTTACATCAGCAATAGGAATTTTTTAGTTTCTGGCATAAAAATGAAAATACAAACACCTTTCAAAATATGTTTGTCTCATTCCAAGAGAAAAACAAATTGAATTAAGAAATTGTAACCCACTATATGCTTTTGTGTCCACAAATATGCTACAAATAGAAAATAATTAAATATAGAGGAGAAAATAATGTAAATGGTTCCCATTAAATCTTCTAAGGAATAATGTTAGCTACCTGACTTCCTCTCTTATGACAAAGGTTCAAAAGGTAAGGAAAGTACCAGGCTGTTGTCAAAACAAAAACAAAAACTGTCGCAAAACAGTTTTGGAAGACTTTAAATTTGTCATGTCTTAGTTAATTCTGAAGTAAAAAATAAATTTTTGATAACTTTCTTTTAATTATACATCATATAATAATTTTTAAGCCTATTCATCCATAGTTAATATTTTTAGAGGAAATATGACATATGAGAATCATTCCTTATGACTATTTAAACAAGTAGTTTTTGTTTGATTTCACTATTTTGCTCTTTGAATTCATTGATTCTATTGTTATTTTGCAAAAACCATTATCTGTGATTACAGATTTTTTTCAATTTTTTTGTATTTTAGGGAAATTTTGTGGCTTACGAATTTGAAAGTATAATGTGAAATAGTTAACATTTTCTATTGCTAAGGCTAGTATCATCAGTAAATTTGCTTATAATCAATTCTGTAATGAAACGCAAGAATTATAGCTGTGGTTTTGTATTAAAACACTAGTAAGAGACCAGATAATGTATACCTATTACTCTACCTTTATCATATTTAAAGCAGATATTTTCTTAAAAAATTTAGGTTTAAGAACATTTGCTCCTTCTGAATTATTTTAGTCCATCTCCAGGGAGTTGTTTTATTGCCAACTTATAGGATGTGAGATAATTTGCATGCTATAAAAATAAGTGAAAATAATGTGATGTGTCAGATTTCTAGTGGAATATGAGTCATCATCCTGTTGTTGTGGCACAGAGTTTCACAGAAAACTACTCTTACAATTATTGCTGAAAATTAATCTTAATTAAAGATTTCTTATTTATAGAGGAAATATAGAAAATTCAATTCCTATCTGAAAAGGAAATTTCTCCTGCCTCTTAACATGTATCTGCATAAAAGTTGTTCCTCTTCATTCTATCACTCATTATTTAATAAATATTTATTAAGCATTTGCTATGAATAAATTTGGATGTTGTGTAATGAGAACATAAGGAGAAAAATATGCCTAAGAATATGTAGATTTGAACTGACCATAGACTCTAAAATGATGCACACACAAAACATGTTAAGGAAAATGGGGGAAAAAAGAGATAATTTCCTACCAGAGTTTAAATGGAGAGCTTAAAAATAGTCCAGCAAATGAAATCACAAAATGAATGTACCACAGCAGTGTGAGAACAAGCAAACAAAAGAACCTGGGACAGATAATATTTCCCCTAATAGTGTGTATATTAAATTACATTAGAAGTCTATAGAACAATTATTTGTGTATATTGAAATATTTTTATCCAAAATGTTGAAATTACCAATACCTACTTGATATGTGGATTTATTTTTATAATTGCTAGTAATAAATCTTTGTCTAAGTCTGTATTATGCTTTCTGCTACTAATTAATAATAATATCCTATGGTCAACAAGATAACCATTTTAATTTCATCTTTATCTCAATTTTCAAAAATATATATACTAGTATGTGGCTTTTAATGTTTATAATAAGTACTTTGAAATAAGTAAATATGCATATATTGACTAGCTCAAAAATATTTACTTATTGGAATGATCAAAATAATTTGATTAATTTTCTAAGCAAAATATATGACTCTTTATGCAACACTAGATAGCCCTCCCTTATTTAGTTCATCCAAAAACTTCACCTTATCACTTTATTTCCTTGGAAATAGACAGAATTTACAGGTTTCCCTGAGAATATCACTTAATGCATTCTATAAGCTGTAATTGCTAAAGCCCTACTCCCTAAACTGCTCATGACCTTGAATGGCACTTAGATATTTTATATTTAACATTTCATTTACCATGCATGTCATCAATCTTAGAAAGGACTGCCCACAAAACTACCAATGCACCCGCAATATGCTAAAATTGAGAAACTGAGTTACTGAAGTTTTAAGGGAAGCTATAGCAAGCAATGAGAATTCACAAACATATTATATTGTAAAACACATAGAGCTTGCTAGTGCTTTGTTGCCTGTGTTAGTCATTGCCCACTCTTGTGCTAATATCTGACTTTCAATTAAGGGTGTACAGTTAAGAGGGAAAGGATACCCTACATGGTGGATTTTGTGGGAAACATTCTGCTAGCATAACCTAGACAACTGAGTTATTAGATTTATTGATGTAATAAAATTGGAAAAATAGTCCTATTACTATTTTCAGGGATATATTTTAGTGTCCAGTTATTGTATATATTTAAGGGAATGTTTGAATGATGATTCTAGGAGACTGAAGGCAGAAGCTCCATCAGTGTAGAAGCTTCACCCATATCACCTGAGATAAAGTATTCTCCAATAATAGAAAACAATCAAAATAATACTGTGCATACAGTTGGATCAACAAGAAATAAAATATAAATCAATAGCAAAAGAAACTACCAAGACACATGAAGATTTAATAATACATTTTTCATATATCAAAGAATCACAGAAGAAACCAGAGAAGGATCTAGAATCAAATGACAATGGAAGAACAATATTCCAAAATCCGTAAGACACGATGAAAGCATCCCTAAGAGGGAAGTTTATAACTATGAATATGCACGTTAAAAGTCTAGAGTACTCCCAAATAAACAACCTAACGATGCATCTTGAGGTCCTAGAAAAACAAGAAAATGCTAAATCCAGAAATAAGGAAAGAAATAATAAAGATCATAGCATAAATTAATGCAATGAAGACTAAGAAACAAATACAAAGAATCAAAGAATCATCAAATAAAATTGGCAAACCTTTATCCAACCTTATCAAAAGAAAGAAGAAATCAAAGACTCAAAGTCATGCAATTAAGGAATGAAAAGTGTGAAATCACAAAAGATCCTGCAGAAATCCAAATCATCAATATCAACTTTGAGAACCTATTCTAATAAGATAGAAAACACAGAAGAAATTAATAGATTCCTAAATAAATATGAATTAACAAAGCTGAATCAAGAAGATATAAAGATTCTAAATAAACCAATATCAATCAATGAAATTGAGATGTAATTAAAAACCTACCAACAAAGAAAAGCCCAGTACCTGACAGATTCACTGATGAATAATATTACAAGAAATTTAGAGAAGACCTAATGCCACTACTTTTCAAACCCTTTAATGAAATTGAAAGTGAAACAATACTCCCAATTTCACACCTGAAAGCAAGCATTACCTTGATGCCAAAACCAAAGAAGAGTACAACCAAAAAAGAGAACTATAGGCCAACCTCCGTAGTGAACATAGACACAAAAATCTTCAATAAGATACTGGCAAACATAATCCAGCAAATCATCAAGATGATTATGCACCATGAGCAAGTAGGATTTATTCCAAGGATGCAGGAAAGGGTCAACATACACAAGTCAATAAAGGTAACAGATCATATATTAAATGAGCCAAAGACAAATACCATATGATCATCTCAATAGATCCACAAAAAGCATTTGACAAAGCCCAAAACACATAAAAAAATCCTATAGGAAATTCGAATACATGGTCTTCATCTCAATCTGATAAAAGCCATCTATGACAAACCAACAGCCAGCATCATACTAAATTGACAAAAACCAAAAGTTTTCATTCCAAAATCAGGATCAAAACAAGAATGCTCACTGTTACGACTCTTATTCAATACAGTTCTGAAAGCATTAGCTAGAGCAATTAGACAAGAGAATGAAATAAAAAGAATAAGGATAGGAAAGAAAGAAGTTACATTATTATTATTTATGGATGACATGATAGTCTATAAGTAGACCCCAAAAACTACACCAAAAGACTTCTAGATGTAATAAAATTAAAAAAAATTCAGTAGCATAGCTGGATGCAAAATCAGCACTCAAAAATCAGTAGCATCCTATACACAACTCACTGTGAGAGTGAAATTAGGGAAACAACACCTTTTACAATAGCATTTAAAAAAAAGACATATCAAGGAATAAATCTAACAAAGGAAGTAAAAGATCTTTATGTTGATAACTACAGTACTCTGAAAAAAGAGATCAAAGACAACATCAGAAAATGTAAAGATATCCCTCGTTCTTGAGCAGGAACCAATATAGTAAAAATGGTCATACTTCCAAAACTGTTATACAAATTTAATGCAATCCCAATCAAAATATTAATAGCACATCACGCAGAATTAGAGAAAATAATCCTAAAATTCATGTGGAATAATCAATGGTTCAGAGTTGATTCTTTGAAAGTCTAAAAAAAAATTGATACACTTCTAGCCAAACTTATAAAAAGACGGAAAGAAAAAGTACCAAATAAAAGTAGTTAAAAAGTAAAAAAGACAATGGACACCACCAAATCAAGAAGATTATAAGAAACTATTTTGAAACCTTATACTCCAAATAATTGGAAAATCTAGAAAAAAAGGATAGGTTCTTAAACACATATGAATCACCAAAATTCAACCAACAGGATATAGTAACCCAGATTAGACCAATAATAGCGAAATAGTGGCAGTAATAAAAACTGCACAAATTTAGAAAAACCTGATGGACTCAAAACAGAAGTTCAGGGAAGATCTAATGCCAACATTTCTCAAACTCTCCCAGAAAATGAAAACAAAAGAAACACTACCAAACTCATTCCTGCAAACTAGCATTATCTTGACAAGGAGTTAACAAAAATGAAAAACCTTACATGCCAATCTTCCTCCAGAATATACTTGCAAAAATCCACATCAAGATACTGGGAAGCAGAATACAACAAATCATTAAAAATATCATAAATCAGGACAAAAATGAATGTAAGGAATGTAAAGATGGTTCAACACATTAAAATCAATAAATGTAATGCATAAAATAATAGAAGCAAAGACAAAAGTCAAATGGTAACATCTAAATAGATGCAAAAAAAACCCTTTTAAATATCTAATATTTGTTCATGATAAAAATCCTAATAAAAGATAGGTATAGAGTGGCTTTATCTCAACAGATAAAAGTCACTTATGGCAAACTCACTGTCAACATAACACCTAATTGTGAAAAACTTAAATGCATTTCCTCTAAAATCAAGACAAAGAGAAGGGTGTCCATGGTCACCATTTGTGTTCAACATAGTTCTCAAAACTTTAACTTAAGCAATCCATCAGGCAGACAAACAAAAGGGATATGCACAGAAAGAAAGAAGTCAAAATATCCTTATTTGTTGGTGACATGATTCTTTACTGAAAGACCAAATAGAATTCCACCAAAATACTCTTAGAACTAATAAATATTCAGTAAAGTAGTAGCATACAAGGTCAATACACAAAAATCAATGGCGCTCCTCCTTACTAACAAGGAACACACCAAGGAAGAAATCAGGAAAGCAATCCTATTCGCAATAATTAAAAAAAAAAGGCAGCATAAAACAAACAAAAATAAACATGTTGATTGATGGAGCAGAATAAAGAATGCGTAAAATAACACCAGGCATCTTCAGCAATCTGATCTTTGACAAAAGAACCAGAAACATATACTGCAGAAAAGATAGCATCATAACAAATGGAGTTAGGAAAATTAGTTATCCATATACAGAAGATTGAGCATAGATCCATATCTCTAATCTTGTACTCAAGTCAAATAAACACAGGTCAATGACTGAAATATGTGAGTAAAAATACTAAATCTGCTGTAAGAAGAAATATGTAAAATTTTTATTTTTGGTCTTTTTGAGTCAAAGTTTTATTATGCTGTTTAGGCTGGCCTTGAACACACTTTGTAGCTCAGACTGGGCTCAAACTCCCAGCAATCCTCCTGCCTCAGCCTCCTGAGTGTTGGAATTACAGGTATGGACCACTGTGCCTAGCTTGCAATATGTAAAACTTTTGAAAACATATGCATAAGAAAAGACTTTCTGAGCAAAACCCTAATTGCACAAGAGATATCACCAACAATTATTTAAAACTTCATAGCAAAGGAAACAGTGAAGAGATAGCCTGAAGAAAGGAAAAACATTGCCAGGTAGTCCTCAGACAGAACACTAGTATTTAATATATATAAAATACTCAAAAAATTACATCCTCAAAAATAAAATATTCAATAAAAACTGGGAAAGTGAAATGAATAGACATTTATCAAAAGAAAAAGGACAAATAGGCAATGAGTACATGAAAAAAATTTTTATCCTCTTTAGGCATTAGAGAAATGGTTCTGAAATCAACACTAAGATTCCATTTTACTCCAGGAAAGTGGCTATCACCAAAACCTCAAGAAACAAGAAACACTGGCAAGCCTCTAAGGAAAAATTAACCCTTCTCCATTGTTAGTGAGAATGTGAAATCTTACAGCCACTGTGGAATTCAGTATGCAGAGTCCTCGCAAAACTAAAACTAGAAATTCCATTTGACCCAGTGTATCTCTTCTGGGTATCTTCCCTAAAGGATTAAAGATATCATATTACAGTGATATATGCATGCCCATCTTTATATATGTGTAACTCATTTCTTATATATGTATAACTCATTTTTGTTTGTATAAGTGCATGTTTTTAGCACATAATCATTACATCCATTGCAGGTCCTTGTATATATAACATCTTAATGCTAAATTTTGGAAATGGCCCATATACCTATCAATGAATGAATGGTTAAAGAAGATGAGTTATACATACACAGTGGAGTACTACTCAGTCACAATGAATGATAAATTTGAGTCATTTGGAGGAAAATGGATACAAGTTGAGTCCATAGTGCTAAGTAAAATAAATCAAACACAGAAGGCTAAACATCATGTAGTTTCTTTTATATGAGAAAGTTTTGGCTTGTGTCTAGATGTCCCCACAAAGCCTCATGCAGTCATAGGTGGGACTTTTTCAGAGGTGACTGACTCTAGAGTCTGTGACATTGGAACTGATTCATGGTGCAATGCTAAGATTAAGGGCACTAGTATTCAGGGTGTGAGTGTCACTAGCCCTAAGTAGCCTGGATAACATATAAGGGATAGAAAGAGCTGTGGCCATCCCTTATTGCTTTACTACTTCCTGTCTGCCATGAACTGTGTCTCCTCTGCGATGGTTGTCTGCCATGCCACCCTGCCTTGGAGCCTGCCAATTACAGACCCAAATCTCCACAAATTGTGAGCTAAATCAACCTTTTCCTCCTTAACTTTGGGTGTCAGACATTTTGTCCCGGCAATGAGAAAAGTAACTAAGACAGAAACCCGGAGCATAAATAATTTAAAGACAGAAACCCAAAGCATAAATAATTTAAAGAGTAACAGAAAAGAAAAATGAAATAAAACATGAAGACAGACTGTGAAAATAGGAGAGTGATCTGGAGATAAGGAGGGAAGGGGAAGAGGAAAATAATATTAAGATTTGCTATGCCTGTGCACCAATACCATAGGATAAATATATTTGTTATGTATTTAAACATATGGTAATGAAAATTTAAAAAAGAAATGCAACATCTTATCCCCACACTATACTTTCTGAATCAGAACCTCAAGGTGTAATGTGTTTTGCCAAGCTCTCACATGATTCTTATTGCCACTAAAGTGTGAGAAACAGTTTTAAGAAAGGAAAACAATAGTGCAAAGACAAAATTCTTCAGGAAAGTCTATCAAAAGATCCTTGTCAGCCATTATGACCTGATGCACTTTAAGCAAGAAATGAATTACTAACATTGTATTTCTTAGCAAAACATGACATTGTATTTCTCAAATTAATGTAGAACAAATCTAAATAAATAACAGTTGTGAAATTATATTTGATGACTACAAAAGGTACAAAATGAAAGAAACAAGGTTGATCTGTGCCCTAATTACTACAATTAACTAAAGTCACCTATGCATCTGTCTTTCATATACTTCTTTAAGATAGGTGAGCGTAGAGCCCAAATGCATAGGAAGGACAACAAGACCTTAGTAATGAACCAAAAAGAGATCAGTAGGAATTAAATATTCAAAAATAATTTTTGACTACTTTTCATGAAAACATGAACCCAAACATGTTTATATGTGAGTTGGTTACAGTTCGTTAATGTCTGCGTGGCATTCCCGATTTCCTGAAACACTGTTGCAAGGCCTGGATGATGCTCTGTGGGGAAGAACGGGAGAGGGAGTGAGAGAGAGGAAGAGAGGAAGGAAAAGAGCAGTGCTTCATAGCTGACTCTGGTCTCATTTACTACATCAGTTTGTTACATTTGGTTGAACGAGGAGAATATTCTATATAGAAACTGATAGCCTCTTAGCCTACATTAATTTGTTTGCCTACCATTTATATTTTCACCAAGAAATGAAAAAAAAAAGACATATAGTAACTCTTATCTATTGTGTCTCATTCAGATCCTAGGTATTCCCAGAGCATTTATTGTTTCAGGAAAATTGACATTACCCAGTTTAGGAACTAAGACTAGCTGCTATCCCATGATACTACTGCCTTTGTTGATTTGCATTTTAATGTAGGAGACAGAGTTAAGGAGACTTTGGTTCTACCAGCAGTTTTTTTTTTTTTTACTTCTCACTTAATGTCATTGAAAACTTATTTCCTAATATTTGAAACAAAGTCCTTTGTTAAATTGCTACTATTATATGATGCAATACCCACCAATAGTATTAATTTTAGGGACAGAGTTCATAGAACGGGTGGCCAAGAAGGAGCGAAATTGAAATTACGTTCAAGGAGAATTCATAACCCAAATTTTAAACACTTATCAAATTAAATTCATTTAGAAGTCAAATAGTACATTATGGTTTCAGACTTTCTAAGTCCTACTAAGTAGTACAAAATTTACAGATTTTCTCTAAAATTAATAATAGGATGAGGTTACTCACTTCTATTCAGTGTGGTCCTAAACAGAAAAATTAGATAAGCAAAAGAAATAAAAGATATCCAGATTGAAAAGAGAAAAGTTAAATTGTTCTTATTTGCAAACAACAAAATTGTATATACAGAAAACCTTAAGGAATCCAACAAAATACTATTAGAACTAATAAGCAAGTTCAGCGAATTTGCAGAATTTGTAGATTTTGTACAAATTCAATATACAAATATTTTTGTCATTTCTATGTACTAACGATGAACTATTTGAAAAAGAAATCAAGTGAATAGTACCATTGAGAATGACAGACAATATATGCAATGGTGGTTCCATAAGATTATATCACTTAATGTCATCAGAGTAGTCTTAGTTTGTGTAAGCACTCTGTACGATGTTTATACAATGATACATTCAGTAGAGTACCATTCTACCATAAACAAAGGCAAACCTAGACATTTTTAGAAAAATCAATCTACCTTGAAACCGTAATATTAAGTGAACTAAATCACATGGTTTGTCTTCCATAAGAAACCCAAAATATTCATAAAGAGAAAACTGAAGACATGCCATTAGCAAGAAAATAAACAATTTTTTAAAACATGGACCAAACACGTCAGTATTAGTTTTCTCAAGACAAAGCCTTCAAATGTTCCAAAAAATGATGAGAAAATGTTTAACGACACCAATCAATAGGAACATACAAATCAAAACCACCATCAGGTTATTTCCTTACACATGTTAGAAGAATCATTATCCAAAACACAAAAGATAAGAAGTTACAGTAAAGATGTGGAAGAAAGGGGACCCTCATGCACTGTTGGTAGAGGTATATATTAGTCCATCTCTTAGAGTAAACAGTAGGAATATTTCCCACAATGCTAAAAGTAGAGCTATAAGATCTAGCCACCTCATAGGTAGACATATAATCAAATGTTTTTAAATGAATTTGTTGAAGATCTGAAAACCTCATAAAGTTCTGGACATCCAAACTCATTTTCACTGAAGTATTATTCACATTAACCAAGATACAGAATCAAGTTAGCATAAAATAATGGATGAATGAATTTGAAAGGTGGTATATGTATATGATACATGTATATATCATATATAAGCATATATATCATATATACTTACAGACATACAGTGGAATAATATTTAGCTGTATAAAAGAAATTCTGCCATTTGAGACATATGGATGAAACTGGTTAAATTTATGACAAGCTAGAGCTTGGAGAAAACCAGGAAGTATTTCACTGTGGCACAACCAACATTTTTTTTATAATGATATGGAGATCCTTGATCATGTATGGCTTCTGCCATGGAAAGAGTGCTGTATCCCCCTCAAATTCATATATTGAATTTATAATTGTTAACATAGCTGTGTTTGGGGACAGGGTTTGACAGGAGGTGATGGAAGCAAAAGATCCTAAGAATACAACCTTGATGTCCTCATAAGAAGAGACACCAGAGTATTCTCTGTCAAGTGAGTACAGTGAGAAAGTGGCCATCTGCAAGCCAGGATAAGGTCCTCATTAGGATCATAAGGTGTTTTGCTTTGTACTTCCAGCCTCCAGAACTAGAAAAAAACACATTTTCACTGTCAGGCTGTGTTGGGAAACTTCTCATTTTCCACTGGCTATAAGTCTACTCAATTAGGATCACACCACCAAGAGAAGGAAGAGATGCTAAGGACAGTGTCTACTCATTTCATTTCTTTGGTGCTAATTTTTTGCTGGTTTGATGATGGGAGCAGTCGAAGTGAGTCTGAGTCATTATTGTTCCCCTTCTTTGAATATAAACTATTCCTTTGTTGAGTATCCTAGTGAAAAGTCCTTGAGAGGATGGGTTTTCCTATTCACATATACATGTAGAAGAAATATTACATGGCCAGCCTTGCAACTTACGAGGCTTAGTTATGTCATACTTAGGCCCTGAAACTGTTTTTCAGCATGGAAAGGGGTTGGTTAGGGTCATAGTCATAGTTCTTATCTGTCTTCTGTTCACAAAAACACACTCCTCACTCCCTCTGACATCAAGAACTCCTTAAGAGATCAATTCCACCTTTGTTTCCTTGTCTTATAAACATGATTTAGCACTAAATCTTAATCTTATAAATAAGTTCCATTCAGGGTCAGATTTGTTCCTTCGACAAAATGAATCTTGTACTACTTAGACACAAATAATGTAAAGCATAAAAAAAAACACACACACAAATACTGTAAATAAAATATGTTTACTTTTACACTTACCTTAAAATGGTGGTACAGTACAATGCAACTGTAAATAAACTATTTTTACTATTACAATTACCTTACAATTGTAAGATAGACATATGAGCTGCTTCCACGATTTATTGGCTTCTACTCAATGTGAGGTTCGTTTGTATCTGTGACAGTTTGCAACTTGAACGTTCATAAGTCTGGGTCTTATTGAAAAGGAAATGCAAATAAAGTATATTTTTTCCAGACAACTCTGTTTTGGGACTTTCTACATAAATCATCTTTTTGGGCAGAGGAATAACTAAGCCTTGATTACTAGTTAATGGAGAGAGATTAGCAACTCGCACTAATTTACTTAGAATAAAACACAAACATCTGAACACATTTCCCACTATGTACATGTATTGTAGCTATTGCAATGCAATACAAGCTCAGGACATGTTAGCTTTCTTCTTCAAGTTCCCTTTTTTTCTCAAAACCAGCGCTTTGATTCACTCAGACAAAAAAAGAAAAAGAAAGAAAGAAAGAAAGAAAGAAAGAAAGAAAGAAAGAAAGAAAGAAAGAAAGAAAGAAAGAAAAAAGAAAGAAAGAGTTAGTCTTAGCCAATGCTAATGCTGACCAAATAAAATAATTTTCAGTACTAAGACGATATAAAAGATTCCTTCTATTTGAATCCAAAGTCATTTTTTGACGTTCAACTTCTGACAGCTTTTATAGCTCAGTCTTCCTTCTTCCCACATCTTGACAAACTGATAAGAAAGCCTGGGTGTTTCTCTCTTTGGCACCAGTGAGAGATTCAAATCACATAAGCCACTGATCACTTACAGGGACTTACAGCCCAGCTCTACCCACTAACCATAATAAAACCCAGCACATTCTCTTTCCTGTTTTCTCAAGCCATTTTGGATTTCCTTTAAACTAGAGATTTGCCCTGTTGAGACCTCAGTTACATAATACAACTTTTCATGTCCTCTTTGTGTGCAGCATCATCAGTCTCAATGTTACAATCAGATTTTAGGTAGGGTGCACAACTGCTTTTAAAAGTAACCACAACACTTTGAAAGAATGTGCAACTGTAAAGTGATTGTGTGAAAAAGCGAAAGGGATCCGGTACCTAGAAACTTAGAAACTCAAATGTACGCTGATTTCTACACTCCGAAAAAAGTATTAGATAGTGTCAAAAATTTTTACTACCTCAATCAAAATTTCAATCATAAAATGGAATGAAAAAGTTTTTAGGAACAAATGGCACTGTATTTGTTCAGCCCCAGAGGATTCAACTTTAGGGAGTTAAGATAAAATCATCCACTGAGATCATGCAAAGTTCAGCCTCCCTTTTCTCTGTGTAAGGAAAGGTTTTGCCTCTAAGTAGAAGCCTCATGTAAGATGGCAGTAAAATATCTATGCTCCTAACCCTGTCACTCTTGTGTAGTGCAGAGAAAACGTCTGGTAGAGGAGTAAGGCCAAGAGATGAGTAGGCAATAAAGAGCTCAGAAGAAGGCAGGACCACCTATTCACGGGGCAAGTTTAAAGAAGATTGAAAAGAGAGAGGAAAGCTCACAGTAGAGGCTCTATCAGAGGCCTCAGATGCTGTAGAGAAGGGTAGTAGTGCACATTTCTCAAAGAGCAGGCAGGACTCATACCCAATTGTATATTCAACCTTCACTTGTAGGATAGACTTTTCCAGTGTAACCTGACCTAACTTGTGATTGTGCTCTTATGGTCAGTCCATGCTGCAGTAATGCTCCATGACAAACATTGACCCCAGTGGGTGACTTATAACGATAGATGTATGCTTTGCACTCATGAATCTGCTGCTCATTTGTAATGGATATGTCCCAGACCGTTAATTAACTACAGATTTGTTTAGTGTATTTTCTCAGTATAAGAACTAGGCTGAAGGGACAGCTTTGGATGTGATTATGCTTTCTCATAGCAAGTATACAGCAGATAGAAGAAACTTGCAAATCTTCAGTGTATAACTGATACACAATTGGTTCTGTCTGTGAGCCATTGCTGAGAAGAATCATAATTTTTTAAAAATATTCTATCACATAAAGTAGATATTTATTGTAGAAAATTGGCACATACAGGAAATAGCATTGATAATCTAGTCTTGATATTTTGATACATTTCCTGAAAGACTTTTAGTGTATTTAAGTAGTAGTCATTCAAGATGACACTTCACACATGTCATTTTGCTTCTTTTTATTAATTTGTATGATAAAGTATTACAAATAATTATATAGCTATTACTTTTAAATTTAAATAATATTCCATAGTATATATGAACTATATTTAACTATCTATTGAAACATTGAATTCTTCTTTACTTAAAATTCAAATTCTTGTTATCTTCAAATGTGTCACCTTAAAATGTATCTTGAAATTTTTAATTTCTTGGTAATCTTTTCTCTTTTTCTGTATATACATCCTGTAAATTTTGTGATGAGTTTCATCACTATTTCATATTTTAATACTTTGTAACCGATGGGTTTTGTTTTCATTTGGTACCATGAAGTGCAAGTATAGTTGCTTTTCAATAAACATTAAAATAATAAAATAAAATAAAATTCTTCATATTTTACTTGTGTTTTGTTGCAAGAAACATTTTTATTTGCGAAAGTATAAATAAAAAATCTGCAGTTTCAATTTCCAAAGCATTTTATAGTTATTCTATTATGATGAACAGTATGAAAATGTTGGTATTTGACAACATTTGACCTTCAAAACTAGCAATTTCATCTACATCAAACTAAATAAATCTACTTTGGAATCTTCTGGTGACTTAATTTAACCTCTATATTATCTCTATTTAATTAAATCAGTTTTCCTAAGTGTGAATGTTGTAAATTAAAATCAGCTTATTTCTGTTTGCTTCTCTGTTTTAACAACTTGTATTTAAGTGCAAAATTTCTTTAATCAGGTTTTATACATAAACATGCTATCACCTACATTATTTTGTTAGGGGTTGAAAATGTGAGTGATCTTTAGAAATATAATCTATTTGCTACATGGAAACAAACTGGATTTTCTCATATGATCTCAGAAGCCTGGTGACATTTCTGATACCCACAAAATTAGAAGTTTAGAATAAGAAAGCACCTCAGATTTTCTTTAGCTCAACAGCCTAATTTTACACTTGAGGAAACTGAGCCTGAAAATACTAACACTATTTGTCTCATTATTGTGGGAAGATTAAACCTGCTGACAAATCTAAGCTGATTTCTTTTGTTTATCTCAGGAGTAGGGGCATACAATAAAAAAGTGGACACACTGGTGGGGTTGCAAGATAAAACGTATCAGTTGAATTTCAGATAAAGAGTGAACTTTTTAAATATATATACTTTAATGTAATACTTGAAATATACTAAAAATTTTTGCTTGCTTGCCATGAATTCAAAATTAGCTAATTATCCTACATTTTTGTCTGCTAATTCTAGTAACCATAAGAACTGGTCTTTATGATGGAATCTTGGAAAATAGTTTATATTTAATGAAAGCTCCTGTTTCAAAGATTCAGATGGAAGTCTTGAAATCTATTATCTCATTCATTAGATAAGCCAGCATTTTAAAAATATTCATTTGCAGTAATAAATAATCTGTTAATTTTGAAGTGGTTTCCTTGCATTATAATGAAACCATAAAAGGCAGATTTTGATATATTTTTATTCATATATATGAAGTGACTATCAGAAATAACATAAAAAAAAGACACAAAAATGCTAATCATGCCCATTGGTAGCTCTCATGTATTATAATTGGGAATTATCATTTATTCAGTGCTCACTACATCCTAATTGTGACATTTCTTTGAGGAAAATATTATTCTAATTAAAGAGATGAGAAAGAAGAGCTACCTAGAAATGAAAAACCCTTTATTCAACTGAAGGATAAAACCAGGTTTCCCAACTCAATATGTTTGGATTTAAAAGATTGTGGTCTTTCTTCTTCATTAGACTACTCAATGAGAAAGGAATATAGAAGCACTCTTTGTTCATTTCCCAGTACTAATCTCCCTAGTCCTCCATCCTCCTATTTTCTGATATCTTCTTTTCCAATAAAATACTGGTTTCATTCAACTCTCTGTCCCTCAGGAATGGTCCTTATCCTTAATCCCAGGATGTATATTCTGATAGTTTAAGACAATCATAGTAACCTTTCTTTTTCCATTGTTTGGATAAGGGTTATGGTTTGCAAATTTGTGTGCCAAAATTACTTGAAGAGCTTATTAACACACAGATTGTTAGACCTTCTTATGGTTAATACACTGTGTCAACTTGAGAAGTTTAGAAGTTTAACTGAGAGACTCAGCAGAGAGCCAGGGTTCTTTGTAAATATCCTCATCCTGTGCAAAGGAGGGCAAGGGCATTTTGTGAGTGCTACACCCATCCTGAAGGGGGAGGTGGCCTGTGCACAATATAAGGGAGGAGAAGAGGCTTGCTTTCTCTCTTTTACTCTGGCTGCTGTCTTGAAGTACTGCCCCAGTGCCATGGCACTCTGCCTTGGAGCCAGCTGATTATGACCGAAATCTCCAGAAACTGTAAGCTAAATAAACCTTTCCTTGCTTCACTTTGGTGTCAGGTGTTTGTCTCAGCAACAAGAGAAAGTAACCAAAACAGACCTCCACCTCCAGATTTTGTGATTCAGTAGGATGTATGGTGTAGATCATCTATCCCTAACATGTTTCTAGTGATACTGATGATGTTGATAGAGAACAATTTTAAAACTAGATTGTTTGATCATTTTTATGCCTAAATCTTGTGATCTGAACAACTACTTTCAAGATAACAATATGAAATATATTAACTAGCAGTAATTTCCTATTTCTTTTTTTTAATTTGATATCATTTTTATTCTTTGCTTTTAAAATTAAAAAAAAAAAA
>RJWT010022311.1:0-17248 GCA_004365215.1 Cuniculus paca
AGTATACTGTTATAATCAAACCTTATATTTTATACTTTTGTTCAGAGGCCATTTCATATCTTGTGCTAATTTATATAGAAATATAATTACTTTATTTCTTGTATTTATTCTAAATGTTAAGTTTATAAAGGGAAAAGATTATGTGTATTTGCTTATTGCTTTATTCCCAACACCTACGGTAGTGCTAGGCATTTAATAGACCTCAAGTAAATATGGAATGATTACACATCCTCATTCTGTTCTTTGAGGAAAGGCTGTATTAAGAGCAATGCAAATATTAAATACTGGTTTAGTAGCAGCTGAATGCATTTTTTACAAATTCTCCAGGAATACTCACCAGTATCACTTGTATTTTTCCTACTTTGTGTTATGGCCATCCCGGAGGCAAAAATGGAAGGCTCGCCCAGCCCATGAGCCTACCTCCTGGTTTGTCTGCTGTTGCTTTGTGATATGACCTGTGTGCTCACGGGAAATTATTCTCCATGTCCAAAAGCATTGAAAAACAACAACTACACAGTCTAATGAGTCCTAGAAGACCAAAACTAGCTCAGGTACTGCTATTCACCTGACAGATCTAATGGAGGGTCCTTTAAATGTTCTTGGCATTGGCATTTGATTACTCTCAGTGCAGTCCCGGATGAGACATTTTCTCAGATGTTCTTTCAAATGAAATTTCTAAAAATCAGACTTGCTGACTTCATCCTCTCTCCTTCTTTCTTGTGACTTGTGAACACACCCTGTCAGATTTTGGCCTATCCACCCATCACTGACCTGGCCAAGCAACCCAATCTGTTCCATGAGAATGACTTCAACTACTGTTACTGCCCAACTAATGAGAGTAAAACTGATCGTTTTCTCTTTCTTCTCTTTGGAACAATAAACCATCTACCTATTCCAGGTGAATTTCATAAACAGACCACTTACAGCTGGTGTTTCATGATTTATCAGGTACAACATTTCTGCAACAGATCATTTCTAACTATTCTCTTTGCATCTCGTAGCAACTTAACTTTTTTCTTATTTTTAAATCAACTAAAAATCAATTGAATAAAGTTATTAGGGAATATGGTCTTTAACTAACTTCACCTTATATATATTTTCCCTAATCTGCTATGCCATGGAAGAATATTTGGAACAAAAAAAAATCACTATATCAAACTTGGATTAGCATATTTGAATGCACTGAAGTTGACCAAACCAGAAAACCTATTGTTTTAGGAGGGAATGGTGGCTGTTCTCATTTGTTTGGCTTTTAATTTTCATAGTATCTGTTAGTTAAAATTTAATTTTTGATTAAATGACAGCTTAAGTGGAGTTGTCCTTGAATCTTAGCTATTATTTTAAAAAACTTACTATATCCTTTGACTTTAAAAGTAATTTCAGCAGTTTAGCATGGAAGAGATTTTACTGTTGCTTCTCTAATAAATTATGCATTCAGCTTAGGGTGCTTGGGAAAATTTACATGAGGAGTATACTCAGTAGGCATGCACAGAAAAATCTATTTTGCTGTTTAACTAATCTTCTGGTTTTACGTTAAAACCTTTAATTTAATTTTCTTATTAATATCTAAAGCTTGACCAGGCACAAAATGACACAATATTAAGGGTGGCTTTTATGACATTAAAATTCCATTTCCCTTCTTCTTTTATTCACTCATGTTAAGAAAAAAATTTAAATTAAGTATAATATTTAGGCGTAAATGAGACAGGATACCAAAACCAAAGTAGTGGCATGTGCTGCAAAGAGCCCCAAATTCTGTTAACAAACTGCAATTTCCCTCCACTATTTTTGGGATGAGAGAAGTGAAACTGGCAAAATAAATTATCATCATATTTGCCAAAGAATGTTTTCAATTAATTACATTTGTCCCAGGCTCCTCTTTTACACTGTCTTAAAACTCATTTTCTGAACTCGAAAAATCTTTAGCAGTGGGAAGGTCATTAATTGTAATTAAATGGAAATTTTTTATACTCACAAGAAAATGAGGATTAGTCTCAATACCTTTCATTAAATAAATAGAACAAATTAAAATTTGTAATACATCTCTAGATGGATCTAAAATGGTCTCATCAAAAGCTTATTAGTTGACAAGAAAGGAGTGCAATGACCCTGTGGGTTATAGTGAAAGTTGGACCCAGAATTACAGAAAAATGTTTGCAGAGCTATTCTTTAAGTTGATGTATCTCATTTGCATTATAACATTATTGTAGGGAGGGTAAAACTAACATCAAGTTTACAGATTTGTTTAAAGTAACTCATTTTCTACTATCACAATCTATATCTATGTAACTTAGACAACTGACCCAGTCTTCTGATATATGCCACCTCTTTTTGAGCAATTTTCTAGAAATGCAAATTAGACATAAATGTGATAGATCACAGTTCTTTCTCTGCTATTGAATAACTGATTTTGTTGTTCTTTTGTGATTGCCCAGGGCCTCACATATGATAGGTGAACACTATATCACAGAGTGAAATCTTCATCTCTTTAAAGTTTTGTTTTAGGCAAGTTCTTACTAGGTTGCCCAGGTTGGCATGGAACTTGTGATCCTCTTGTCTCAGTCTCCCAAGTTGCTGGAATTACAGGCGTACTTCACCATACCTGGCATACTTATTAGTTTTACTGCAGGAAAATAATTTCAGTGTCATCAGACTTCAGGGTTCTTGTCATTAAAGTGGAGACAATAATTCCAAATTGGTAGAAAGCCTGTAAAATATGAACTCTTCTAATTCATGAGCACAGAATATCTTTTCACATATTTATGTCTTCAATTTCTTTAATCAGTGTTTTACAGATTTCAGTGCATAGGTATTTCACCTCCTTGGTGCAAGCTTTTCCCAAGTATTTCATTGTTTTTAATGCGATTGTGAGGTTGTTTTCTTGATTTCCTTTCCAGATAGTTCATTGTTGGTGTAAAGAAACAATATTACTTTTTATCGATTTTTTTAACCAGTAAATTTACTGAATTTGTTAGTAAGTTAACAATTTAGTGGAGTTTTAAAACTTTTAATGTCTAGGATTATGTCACTTCAAAAGGAGGACAATTGTACTTCTTCCTTTCCAATTTGGATGTCTGATGTTTCTTTTTCTCATGTAACTTCTCTGTTTTGTATTTCCAGGACTATATTTAATAGGAGTGATGAGAGTAGATATCTTTGCCTTGCTCCTGATCCTAGGATAAAATATTTCAGATTTTCACTATTTTTAGTATGATGTTAGATAAATGACTTTTATAGCATTGAATTAAGTTCCTTCTAAGCCTACTTTGTTGGGAGTCTATCCTGAATGGATGTTGAATTCCAATGCTTTTCTGACATATATTTAGATAATTATATGTTTTATATTTTTCATTCTCATTCTCTTAATGAGGTACATGACATTGATATAATATGTTGAACTAAACTTGCATCCAGGAGAAAAATCTGATTTTATCACGGTATATGGACTTTTTAAAACACTGTTAAATCATTTTGCAATTACCATATTGAGGGTTTTTGCATCTATAATATTCATAGATACGGTCTGTAATTTTCCTTTCTTGTGATGTTTTTGTCTGGCATCAGTGCCTGGATGATGCTAGTCTCAAAAAATGATTTTGGGAATATTCCTGAGAGAAACAATTTAAGCATTGCTATCAGTTTTTCTTAACTGTTTGGCAGAACTTAACCATGAAGTTGTCTGGTACTGGAATTTTCTTTGTGGGGAGATTTTTGATTATTGATTCAATCTCCTTACTTATTATTGATCTTTTTGGTTTTCTGCTTCTAGTCTGTATGTTTTTTGGAATTTAGCCACTTTTTCTGTGGTATACAATTTGTTAACACATAATAGTTCCTAATAACCCCCTTACATTTTTTTTCATTTCTGAGATAGTGATTATAATATCTCTTCTTTCATTTCTGATGTTATATATTTGCATCATATGTTTTTTCTTAGTCTAACAAAAGGTTAACTGATTTTCTTAATCTTCTCAAAAGAGCAATTCTTAGTTTTGTTGATTCTTTTCTATTATTTTTTAGTCTCTGAGTTATTTGTTTCTGTTTTTGTTATTTGTTTCCTTCTGCTATCTTTAGGCTTATGTTCTCCTTTTTCTAGTTCTTTGTGGTGTAATATTAGCATGTTCATAAAAAGTTTTACTCTTTAAAATGTCGAGATTCATTGCTAAAACATTCCTTTTAGTATCATTTTTCCTACATCCCATAAATTTTGATATGTTGCATTTTTTGTTACTCCTGAGATATTTTTCAAATTCCGTTTTGATAATCTCGTGAAATAGAGATTATTCAAGAGTGTACTGTTAGTATCTACAGCTTGTGAGTTTCCCTTTCTTTCTCCTGTTATTGATTTATAATTACATTTATTTTGGTCAGAAAACATACTGGTATGATTTTAATCTTCCTGAATTTCTTAAGACTTGTTTCATAGCTTAAAATACGATCTATCCTAGAAAAGCTTTATGTGTGTTGGAGAAGAATGTGAATTATCCTGCTGCTGTGTGGGAAGTTCTGAATACGGCTATTAAATCCATGTGTTGTATAGTGTCACTTGAGTACACTACATTTTTATTGATTTTATGTCTTAATCTTCTGTCTATAAATGAAATTGAACTATTGCAATCTTTTGCTACTAATATAAAAATTTCAATTTTTCCTTTAATATTTGTCTACATCTGTTTTATGTACTTTTGATGATGTGTAGTTGGAGCAATATATTTTTAAAATTGTAATATCTTCCTGTTGAATTGATTCTTTCATTATTATGTAGTGATCTTATCTAACTCCCCCCATTTCCTTTGCTTCTGATTGAAGTTTTAATTTATTTAACGTAGAGATGGAGACTCCTGCTTTGTTTTGGATTCCATATTCATAGAATATCTTTTTCTATCTGTTCACTTTCAGCTGAGATGGGTCATTAAATATAAAATGATTTTCTTTTACTCTTCCTATAGTTAGTTAGATATTAACTTTTAATCCACTCAGCCATTCTGCATTCCTTTAATGAGAGCTTTGTCCATTTACATTTAAAGTAATTATTGAGAGGGAAAAGTTTACTACTGCCATTTTGTTCATTGTTTTCTGCTTTTTTTAGTTCTCTTAACTATGTTCTGTCTTTCTGTTTTCCTTTGTGTTTGATTACTTCCTGCTTTTATATTGATTAGCTCTGTTTCCTCTCTTTAATTTCTATAGATGTTTTTGCTGATTAACTACAGTCCTACATAAAATATAATAACTAATAACTCTCTATTTTATGGTGATTGCAACTCAACTTCACTGGCAAAAGAAGAGTTGGCACCTTTACTTTTCTTCTATAGATACAGATATAGATAGACATAGATATAGATATAGATATAGATATAGATATAGATGATATAGAGTTGATGTCACAATTTATATCAGTTAATATTTTATTTCATAATGTAAAGTTATTTCATCTCATTTGTCTTTTAACTTTTGTTCTAGAGTTTAAGCAAATTTTCCCATTTCTATTATAGTAATAGTAGGCCAGTTACTCTTAACTCAAATTAAATCAGGAACCCCTGAGAGGTGATTGAATCATATGGACACAATGCTTACCAGTGAATTAATCCCTGGATGTTTACACTCAAATGCTCTGCTAGGAGGTGGGGCTCAGTTAGAGTAGGTGGATCTCTGGGGGATGTACCTTAGGAAGGTGATGTTTTCCTGGCACTCTACATCTGTGCTCTCCTTCCCATCTGCCAAGAAGTGTGTGTCTTTGCTCTGCCATGCCCTTCTGTCATGGAGCCAGCTGACCATGCACTGAACTCTCTCAAACCATAATCCAAACTAAACTTCTCTTTTATTGTGAGTGTTAACTACTTTGTCTGAGCAATGAGAAAGGTGACCAATAAATATAGTATTCTATTTTGTCTATATATTTATCTTTACCAATGAGGTTCATATTCTTAGATTCTTTTACTATTTAGCAATTTTTATGAAGCCAGCTGTGATGAACTCCCTCAACTTTTGTTTGTCTGAGAACATATCTTTCACAATTTCTTTTTTTGAAGGACAGTTTTACCAGATGCATGTTTATATTTTCAGCACATAAACATATTATCAAAAATCCTTTCTGTGCTACAATGTTTCTACTGTGAAATATACTGAAAGTATCAAGGAAAACTTTCTTGAAGATAACAAGTCACTTTTCTTGTGCTGCTTTCAAAATTCTCTATTTCTTTAAATTTGACAGTTTTTTAAGTAATGCATTTCAGTGTGAGTATTCAAATTCATCCCATTTAGTGTTCTTTGGATTTCTTGGATCTGGTTTCCTATTTCTAGCTCAACATTTAGAAAGATTTTTGGAATTATTTCTATGGTTATATTGTCTACCTCTTTCTCTTCTCTCCTTAGTTGATTTCTATAATGGGAATACTGGTTGGTTTGATGGTGTCCCATAATTCCTCAAACACTATTATTCTTTTTTATTCTTCGTCCTTTTTGTTCTTCTCATTTGATAGTTTCTAATAACCTATCTTTGAGTTTGTTGAACTTTTCTCCTGCTTAATCTAGCTTTTTGTTGGAATAGTCTGTAGAACTATTCAGACCAGCCTTTTTATTCTTCAAGCCAATCATTTATGTTTGATATTCTTTATGTTTTCTCTCTCTTTGTTGGAATTCTCACTTTTTTATATTCATTATTGTCGTTACTTAAGTAAACATCTTCATGATCATTATTTCAAATGTTCTCTTGGGTGCATCTTATATCTCCATTTTATTAGGGTTGGTTTCTAGAGGTTTATCCTTTTTTTAAATTTTTCTTCACATTCCTTTGACTTTGTGTGTTTTATGTGCATTAGGTGAAGTAGTCACCTCTCCCAGTCTTTGGCATACTGATATGTAGGATCTGATTCTCATTAATCACATATGTAAAGATTTGGAATGTCTGTCAAATTTTAGTATTTATCAAATTACTATCTTTCTTCCTGGTGCCCTCCTGGAAATTAGAGTATGCTTTTTCTTGTCATTGCCCTGAAACAAGCAGATAAAACTCAGTCCTTTGGTTAGTCATTAGTAAAGTTCTGGTGAAAGATGTGTGGTTCAATTTCTTCTGCCTTTAAAGAAAAGCTGGAAGCTGGAGTTAATTACATTATTTCTGTGTCAAGCTGGAGTGGTGAACTGTGTCTACTATCTGTGCATTTGTTCAGACATTATGCTTTTTCAAATTGCTGCTTTGCTTTCTGTCACCTCCAGGATTCTGGGAATGGTTGGCTGTAGTAATGCTCAGACTTGGCTAGATTAGAGGCCAGTTCCTCATGTAGTAACCAGGAAAGTTGTGGAACTAGGAGGGGTAGTAAAATCCCTACTTCAGAAAATTTGCATGCTTTTTTTTCTGCAGGAGATAACTGGGGGGAAGGAACTATAGAAAGTGTCCACATGTTATTGAAACTCTCAGGGAACTAGTAATTATGATTACTAATCAGCTGTAAGAGATGGCCAAGTCAGAAGTCAGATCTTCAAGTAGTAGTGGAAAATTTTAAGCCCCTAGGTATTTTATAAAGTTTCATAGGTTGTAGGTGGGAGCTAGCTTTAAAGCTGGAGTAAAGCAGGGGAAGGAAGCAGGGGAAGAAACAGCCTACAGGTACATTCAGAACTGCCACTTTGTTCTCTAGAGTGCAAGGGTTTAGCCAACTTTAGTACCCAGATTCTCAGGCCCCAGTGCCAAGAGGCAGGAAACTATTTGTGTAGTTCGATTCCTTCCAGGGAGAAAATGGGAAGCTTTGTATCCCATTGGCGTAGGTTTAAGGGAAATCTTTGGAAACTCTAAATTTAGAGGGGAATAATGGTCATCATGCCTCTTCAACTTCCCGATATGATATATTTAGAAATCAGGCTCTTAGGAACAGTCAAACAATAATAACAAAAACAACAATGACCAAAATCTAAGGAATTACATTTGCAGTGTAACCACTTCACAGAAAAGTCTGGAGCTGAACTTTATTACCTACATTACCTCTGCACTAAACCATGAGGAATACTATGGTAAGTGCAACTGTGCCTGCTTACAACTGCCTCTTCTCTCTGGTCCTCAGGGATGACTGAATCCTAATTACTATAATTTCTAGAGATAGGCAAGTTAGGTGTCAGTCTCTTGAGTAACAGCTCTAAAAGTTGAAGCTCTAGACATATGGTCGAAACTCTTTCCTCCTTAGGGGAGAAGTTTGGAGGTGAGTGTTTATCCCAGTTGTACTACGCTGTGGTTGTGAGAGGTAGGGAGGGAGTAACACTTAGCTTTTCCGACCCATTTCTACATGACCGCTTTCTCAGTTAAGCTGTGTACAGCAGTCTCTCGGTTAGTTTCTGAGTTTCTTTCAGAGGGATTGGTGCATCTGGAAGTGCAAAGAAAGTCTTGGGCCTCCTATTCTATCACACAGCTGATGTCTCCAGTTCTCTCAGAGTTCTAGGAGGTCAATACCTTCTGGAATTAGTAAGGAATTTCCAGGTGAACAATTACTATAATCACACAAAACGTCCTCCTTGGTTTAGAAACAAAGTACAGAAACCATTGGTTTCTCATCGTACCACCATCCACACCTCCTAAATGAAGTACATAAAACTATGTCAAATAGAATGACATTACAAATGATCCAGGCTTGCAATTAGACTAGTCCTTGTTCTTTTCAACTGACTTTGTTTTCTGATCCTGTGCAACATAAAATTCACAGAATTCACTCTGGCTCTGAAGTGAATTCCATTTTTCACCAAAATTGCCTCTCACTCCTATTATGTCAATAGATAATAGAAATACTGTTTCCATTATAATAAAGTTTTAAAAATTATTAAGATATATTACTTATTAAAATAATAAAAATGTGATCACACAGTTCAGTTTTCATTCTGTTGAAATTTTCACACAAAATTACTTGCATGTGTGCATTGACATTTTAAATTATTTTGTTAAAAATAAAGACAAATGAAATTAGGTTATTTTCAGGCATTTCTTTAACTTCTTTTTTGTTGTTCCTATAACACCAGAAATGAGCATAAAAATGTTTAATTTATTTTGTGATGATAAGTAGTCTACCATTGTACAGCATCTGGGATATAAACCAATAATGGTTCCTTGTATCATTGATTGACTGGGAGTTTTAAATATGTAATCTCTCTGTTGGTGAGCAGTAGAATTGTATGTTGCTTTGTGAAATGGACGGGGAATTATGGTTTAAATAAATAATCTGACAATACGAGTAGAGATATTCATAATTATAGCATGTATATCTGGAAGACGAGAAGAAAACTGCTGTCACTTGTGTTGCTTATCACATAAGCATATAATTTTTATTTTGTCCCTTATGATGGGAACACTCTTAACTTACAGACTTAGAAGAACAGAAACCCTGTTGATCAATCAGGAATTTGCTTACTGTCAGAGTGGATGGATGTGGTGCCTCCTGGTTTGTGAAGAATTTTTCCATCACATATAAATGCATGGCCCTCTGCTCATACCTATTCTGCGTATTTCTGAAACTACGTACCCCTTTAAAACATCATTTTCTTATTAATTTTCAATGGCTAATAATAGTAATTATTCTGCTGAACCCTACACATGTGTTAATTCATTCAGTCCACATACAAGCACTGTAGATAAAAAGGATTCTCAATTTTATTTTAAAGATGATGAAAGTGAGTCCAAAATGTGTTAAATAAGTAAGAGAGTTAACTAAGAGTGGCATGTCTGTGATTTAAAATCTTGGTTAACTGGCTTTAGAGACTATATGTTAATCATCAGAGAAGACTATATCACACAAGACTATGGTGAGAAGGTAATATCTAAAAAAACAAAGATTTAAACATCTGAAAGAGGTGTGTGGAGTTATCTTAAGAAATTGTATCAAAGGCAAAGGGAACAGCAAGTACAAGGACACTGAGGTGAAGACATGCTGATATGAAAGAAAGATTCCTTTAAAAGGGTCTGACCTAAAGAATTTTGCCGAGTAATTAGAAGAATATATATGTTATTCAAAATAGGTCATATGTGTGTGCTGCAGGTTTGATGGGATGAACAGGAATTCAGTTTTTAAACAGGCTAAGCCTGAGATATCCATTAGATGTTCAAAAGATCCCAGTCTGAGTTCAGAGGAGACAAATGTGAGAACCAGGAGTTCTAAGGATGTGCTCACTTACAGCCATGAGACTAGTAATGAGCACCAGGTAAACAAAGATGGGAAAATGGTCCAAAAATGACTTTTCCACCTTTAGAGTCAGAATATGAAGAGTCATCAAGCAAAGATACTGAAGCAGAGCCATGAATGTGGCAAGGGGAAAACCAGATGACTAAGGAAAAGTCTTTCAATGAGGAGAATGAAAGGCTTATCAAAGTTGTTGGTAAATTAAGGTGATGACTGAGAGTTGAACATTGATTATGACAATGTTAATGATGTCAGTCACTTTGGCAAGTTAATTTTCATTGTAACAATCCATGCAAGCATCTAGAGTAGGTTCATGAATGATTAAGAATTTTTACCCTATCACTTAACTGGGATTTGTTAAGGAACAAATAATTTTTCTCATCTTTGCTAATTGCTTCTAACAGTGTATATTTATTTGGAAATGGGCATTTTTTTAAATGATGAATAATTTTTGAACAAAATATAAAATTAACTAAAAAGTTAAAATAGTGGAAAGGTATAAAAACATTAAGAAAAGACATTTAAAAAAGAATCATATCTACAAAGGATGAATTATTTAAAAGAATGTGATTAGTTTTCAATTTAGGGAAAAATGGCAGAGATTTATTAATTGACATAGTCAAAAAGTTCAAACATAGCTACATGAAGGTATTTCATTTCATTTTCTAAACACTGCTGTTTTCTGTATTGCCTTCAGTTTCGTTCAAGCTCCCCAAATGTTGGTCACCAGTGACTCCAGGCTAACTTTACACTATCTAGTAATCCCTGTAGAAGGGGACATTTTTTCCCCAGCAATTCCTGGGAATTTCATGTGTTATTGATTAACTTGGCTTGTGCTCTATGTGGATCAATAATCACTTATTCTATAGCTGGAGTGTGTACTGAGATTTAGGTTTTATCACCATGTGTTTGAAGTGGCATAATGAAGCCAGTAGTTTCTTGACCACAAGGATTATTAAGTAGAGAGTTCTTCACAGAAAAATTGAGGTTTTAAAAGTATGTAAAAGGGGGAGTGGATATTGGGTGAATTAAAATATTTTTATTATAGGGGAAAAGAAATAATGCTTGAAGAAAGAATAGAGAAAAGTAGTTATGCAACGTTTACCATGCATATACACTTGTTGACAACTCTCGTATGATACTCATGACAACCCAAGAAATAAGTGCTTAAATTGGGGAAAACTAAGATAAGCAAAAAGATTCCTAATATTTCTTTAGAGAAAACTCACCCCCAGAATTAGATTATAAATACACTTTAGGATATTTAGCCTTAGGATACTTTTACATATACTGAGAAAATTATGTATAGTTCATCTGTATAGCGTTATAAACACTAGCCATGATACTGTCCTCAACATGTACTCCTAACAGTAAGATGTAGTCATATCAT
Source organism: Cuniculus paca (assembly GCA_004365215.1). Taxonomy (NCBI): domain Eukaryota; kingdom Metazoa; phylum Chordata; class Mammalia; order Rodentia; family Cuniculidae; genus Cuniculus; species Cuniculus paca. The sequence continues at coordinate 11,539 of RJWT010022311.1, forward strand.
TTGGTAAGAGTTGAGATGCTTTCTGGTTTATATTTTCTAACAAGTAACTTAGCTTCTGTGGGTAGGTAAAAAATGGCCAGTAGGGTATCACACTAAGAAGACCTCTAGGGTGAGGTGAGTAAAGACTGCATCTTACAGTTTCTTCAAACTGTTCTCTCAATTCATCCTTTCTTCTGCACATTTCATTAGGATTACACACCTCTAAATCTTGAACATTTTTGTTAACCTATTGAAAAACTTGGCTTGTTCTTCAATGGCTGTTCCATATTAGGCAGGTATATTTCAGCTTCAGTTGCTCTCCTAGCCTTATGTCACTCTTCTACCCATTCTCTTCCTTTACAAGCTGTTGACATCTTTCATCATGGTCCTCTTCTGTGTCACTATTTCTTTGTAAACTTGTGTCTATCTTTTTATCACTGTTAATTTTTACTACTGGTATTTGTGAGAGATAACAGGCATTAGCATATATATTCAATCTACCTCATTTGACCATAGTCACTTGTCTCTTTACCTGTTTAGTAATTGATGACATGAAGCATACATCTGTAATCTCCAGTAGTAGTGTAATGCCTTATCTCACAATTTCAGGAAATGCTTGCAGACATTTGCATATACTGTCTGTATATAGCTATCCAAACCTAACTTTATAAATTGGAACATATTCATTGCCTAAATCCTACTCTTCATATTTATTTGATCACTGTGTTCCAACTCTAAATTCTCAATATGTATAAAACAGATTTAACATTTTCTTTCTTTTTTAAATCAAGTTTATTGGTACAATATAGGTATACATAATGATCACATTCATCATAGGGAATTTGTACCTATACATAATATATCTTAGTTCCTCTGTTTTCCCATTTCCCTCCATTCTCTTCAATCACTTATTTATAAAGCTTCCCTCCTTATTTATAAAGCTCTTTTCCATTATATTCTTTTTTTCCTCATTTTGTTCTTTTCCCTTCCATTCCCTCAATCAATTCCCCTTTCCTTTTGAACAATTACTTCCTATTTCACAATTATCAATCCTACAGTTTGGTTCTTATTTACACATTCAGGTTCTCACACCAGAGAGACAGTGCACTATTTTATATATATGTGTGTATGTGTGATTTTTTTCACTTAGGAGTATGGTCTCAAGATCCATCCATTTAGCTATAAATGTGTCAAGTTTATCCTTCTTTATGACTGAGAAGTACTCTGTTGTATAAAAAAAAATCACATTTTTTTTTGGTCTTTTTGAGACAGGGTCTCACTATGCAGTTCAGGTTGGTTTTGTGCTGACTTTGTAGCCCAGGCTGGTCTCGAACTTGCAGTGATCTTCCTGCCTCAGTCTCCCGAGTGGGATTACAGGAGTGCACCACCACGCCTGGCTAATCACATCATTTTTATCCATTCATTGGTTGATGGGCACCTGGGTTACTTCCAAGATTTAGCTATTACAAACTGTGATACATGGCTGCAGTAGATTTAATATTCTTATAACATTATAGCTAAGATATCAAAAACATTGTGACAGTTTCAATTACATGTTTTAATCTGTGATCTCCTATGTTTCCAAGCATTTTGAAAATGTGATTGAGCCAAACTAAACTTCACTCTATCTGGAATTTTGTGACCTACTAATGTAAAGTTAAACCTGCTACAAATACATAAAATACATTTAGGTTATTAACAGAAAAATTATACAGCTTGGTATAAATTGTTGCTCAAATGAAAATATCATGCATGTCCCTATGAAGCTTTCCTATCTTAGGAGGGACATACATTTGGGAATAAAGGAAAGATGCTGAATCAGAAGCAGAAAACATGACTTGAAGCAGCCCATTTCTCTTCTCTGTCAGTGAAGTTTGCCTATTGCTTTGTTTTGTTTTATAGCTTTCTTTGGCTCAATAAAGTATCTTGACATACTGCCTGGGACTTCTAGGTTGCTATTTCATTGTTTTCAGAGTAAGTGAGATGCCATTTTGAAAAGCACCAAGGCATCATTGTTAATTACACCACAGTATAGTCAGACAACCATGGAGGGAGCTCACTCTTACTTTCTTGGCTTCAATTTATTTCTAGCTTAGAAGAGCAATGAGCAGCATGATATGATAAACTTGTAGTTACATAGATTCATACAGGGGCAGTTTTCTTGATAAGATTTAATTTTACTCTATAATTTACAGGTCAACAGTCTTATTAAGAATTCACGTATTTTCTGCAAATAAAGAATATGTGATAAACTGAGACATAGGTTAATGACTTAGCATATTGACCGGGATATATCCTCTGAATAACTATCAATGAAAAATGTCTCATGTCAGTTGTTAGATGCAGGTCTTTGTCCCAGAGGCTCTGCTGCCCTACATGTCCTTGTTCCAGATCCTACAATAAATAGTTTCTCCCTTCATTTATAGCAACACTCTGAAGGTACCTTTCTTCAAGAGTTCTCTGCAGCTCAGTTCCTCCAGTGTTGCCCTCTTTCACGAAATCAATTTTATTTTAATTTTTGTGCTCATAGGGAGTTGCAAATTTCTTGACTATTTTCTCTTATAAAAGAAAATGCAATTCTATTTTGTTATTGTATTTCTGATGCCTAGAACAGTGGAACATGGAAGGCACATGCACATCTTCATATTTTATGGATAAAAGGACCTTGCTTGGTTTGTTCATTGTAGTCACTTTAATCTATGCAAGGTGTTACGCGCATGTTGTATGATTTTTGTATGTGCTGTTTAATGAATGACTTTCCTTTGCATTTTAATTCTTAAGTGTATTGGAATTTTAAAATTAAAATACCCCATTCTTGTTATTTGCCCAAGACCAAATAAGTGTACATTTACACCCATGCGCGCACACACACACACACACACACACACATTGTTTTCAGAGGCTTTATTCATAACTAGACAATGGATAAAACCACAGATTCTGATGACTAGATAAAGAAAATATGATATAACCATTCATCAGCATACTACTCAGTCATGAAAAGAAGCAAACTAGAAAACAAAACAATATGGATGAATACTAACTATAAAATTCTAAGGGAAAGAAGCCAGACTCAAAAGACTACATAATCTATGGTCACATTTATGTAACATTTTGGAAAGCACGCTGCTATAGAGACAGAAAATAGGTCAGTGGTTGCTAGTGTTGACAAAGGTTTAGAATATGGGAGATAAGGCAATTTTGTAGAATTATGGAACTGTTCTATGTTATGATTGCAGTGTTAGTTATGAAACTGTGTGTGCTTGTCAAACGAATACAACTGTACTCCAAAAAGAATTGGTGTTACTTTATGTGACTTTACCTCAGTTGAAAAGCAGATAAGACCTTATAATTCATTATAGCTCAAAGAGCAGGCAGATACATAGTTTTCTAACCATCTTGGTCTTTTATCTTTGCTCTTGCTTGTCGAATCTATTCTCAGCACCAAAGACAGTGACATTAAGAAAATACTGTACTTCAATGTCTTCCCACAGTCTTTCTTCTAGGAATCATATGACTAGTTCTCATCAAAGAAATAGAAAGAGATACTTTATTATTTGGTCTAGGCACTACAGTCACCTTACCTTCGTTTGAACTCCCTTCTTGTGACATATTGCCAAATTGATAATAGATCTATGATGTTAAATTCTTGAAGACATTTGTTGAACTTGGCAAATTTACAGCAAGGAAATATTCGTGGTCTTTAAAGATTGTCTACAGCTGGGATCATCTCCACATGCAAGTCCATTCTAATAGTAACAGTAGCATTTATAAGAAATTAATGTTAATTGTAGAAAGATACCATATCTTTGAAATAATAAGTAATTAGTGTTACTTTAGCAGAATAAACTACTATACATACATTTAGAATCAAACGATGCTTCTACCATGAAGTTTATTAGGTTTGACCATAATTTAGATGCTATGAAACTATACTATGTTTTCGTCAAACACTTGACAGGACACAAATAAGGGAATATAATATGTGGTGTTATTAAGGAACTTACAAAAGTAATTGTGAATAGAAAGTCAAATATTTGGAGGAAAGTGGCAGCACATATGGTTAAGAGTGAGAATGAGATAAAGCCCTGAAGAGCCATAAAGCTTATATAGGGTGCTTGATTTTTATTTAAAGGTAAATTGAAACCAAGTTTAAAGGTTTGAAACATAAAATAATATGATTACTTTTGCTTTTTTAGAAAGTTTGAGTTTAATTATACATAATAAAGAATGAGATAGGATGGACATAGAGTTTTAACTTTTTACAGGGCATTGACAAAATCTTTGTATACTTTATGTTTTGAGTTATAGAATAAATAATACACTCAATGACATCTATGTACCAGGCACTACTTTAGAGGTTCAGAACAGATAACAAAATAAAATTTCTTGCTGTCATAAATTTTCCATTTCATGATGGGAAACAACCCATAAACAAATAAGTAAAGCACTTACTGTGTCAGATTGTGATGAGTTACAAAGAAAAACAAAGCAGAAAGGAAGGGAAAAATATCGATTGTGTATATGATAGGTAGAAAATTACAATTCTGAATGAGGGAAGTCCTCACTGGGAAAGTGACGTTTAAGCAAAGAGCTGTGGGAGATGACAATGGTAACCATGTGCATGTCTGCATAGAGTATTCCAGGTGGAGGGAAGAACAAGTGCTGAGGAAAACACATACTAAAGACACAACAAGGAGACTAGATTTAACCACAGGGAGACCAGCACAAAAGTGTCAAAGAAATGATAAAGGTTAAGCCAGGCCTGGTGGCACACGCCTGTCATCCCAGCACTGGGGAGGCTGAGGCAGGAGGATTGGTATGAGTTGGAGACCAGCCTGGTCTACAAAGTGAGCTCAAGACCAGCCTGAATGGCATAGTGAGGCCCTGTCTCAGAAAGACAAGGGCTGGGGATTTAGCACAGCGGCCTAAGAGCCTGCCTGGCAAGCACGAGGTAGTGAATTCTATCCCTGATGCTGCAAAAAAAAAAAAAATGATAAATGTTCAAATTATGTAGTAGTTGAAGGCAGTTGATGAAATATTGCTTATCCTAAGTGAAAAGCTTTAAAAAGTTATATTGTAAAAATAAGTTCAATAAGGTATACATTATGAACATAAATGTATTCATTGAAAATGTATATTCTGGTTTGGTGAATTTTGACAAACACTCATGATCAAAATGCAACGTTTTTATCATGCCAATCCACTTTGCAGTCAATCTCTTAGTAATTCTGCTAAGGAAAAATTAGTATTTTTTTTTCCTGACACAGTAGACCAATATTCCAAGAATTTAAACAAATTAAACACTATGCTATTTGTTCTTTTATGACTGGCTTCTTTTGTGCAGAATATTTTTGATGTTCATTAAATTTTGTTGCATTCTGAGGTTTGTTCCTTTTTGTTTCCAAGGAATATTCCATTGCAGGAATAATTCAACTGATGTACTCACTAAGATGTTGAAGACCTTTGTTGTTTTGGTGGGTACCGGGATTTGAATTCAGGACCTTGTACTTGCCATGTAGTTGCCACTCCACTGAGCTATATCTCCTACAGTTGATAGACATTTAAATTGCTCCCATTTAGGGAACAAAACTACAATGAATCTTTGTGTTCAATTCTCCAAACATAGGTTTTTGTCCCTTTTGGGTAATTACCTACAGTTATTGATTCACACAGTGTACATATATTTAAATTGGTAAGAAATTGACAATGATAATATCTTAATGCTGTG
>RJWT010022312.1:0-17233 GCA_004365215.1 Cuniculus paca
ATTCTCCTGGGTTCCTCCCAACAAGCTGGTTGTAGGGTCCCAGGCACTTCCCAGAATGGCTGCCCCACAATGGTGTAGGGGAATGGGACAGGCGCTTGGGTTCCTCTGGCCCCAGGTTTACAGGGAGGTAGCAGGGTGTGAAGTGGGCTTTTCCAGACCTGTGCAGCTACACTGGGGCTTTCCCAATGGCCAGGAGTACGTGGTGGAGGGGCTGCTTCTCTCAGCCTGCATGTCTACCCTGGGACTCCTGCGATGGTGGCAGGCATACAGGGGCGTGTTTGCCTGATTCTCCCAGTGGGTGATGGCTGCCCGAAGGAAGCAAGGGCCTCCGATGGCAGCCTGTGGGTGCACAGGGCTTACCTGGCTGCGTGTCCCTGGTCTCACTGGCTGCCAGGAAGCAAGCCTTCTGTCGGTGGCTGGTGGGCAGCAGTGGATCTGCTGGCTCACTCTGCGCTGCAGCCTGCCTGCAGGAAGTTCCTTCCCATGATGGGGACCAGCGGGCAGAGGTGGATGACCTGGATGATCTGGCTCTCTCCACGTTCCACCTGTCCACAGGGAGTTCCTTCCTGGGGAGGGGACTGGTGGGCAGAGGTGGATCCATTATAGATAATTCTAAAATATGATATCAGTTAGCTCCATTTTTCATTATTTTTTAGCATGATAAACTTGTACATGTATAAATGTGGTTATTATATAATTTTAAAAAATCTAGTATTAGATAGAGTACTTGCTGTTCTTTCCAGTTTTCACAGTACCTGGAAGAGTCCCTGGCACTAAATTCCCAATAAGTATTTGTGGAATGAAATTAAATAGATGCCAAACAAATCTTTGTCATTGAATTTTTGCTAAGTTCACGTGTTTTATATATTTTAAATAAATTAACCCACTTAGTTCCTGCAAAAACTTTGTGTATTACTCACATTTCACAGGCAAGAGAACTAGGGTCCAGAGATACTGTGTTAGAGCCTAAATATCATCAACATTTTTTTTTCACAGCCGGGCACACCCAGAATATGTGTGAATTGTAGCCTACTATGGATTTCTAATCTCAAACCTGATTACTGATCAAGACTTGTACACACTTTGGACAGGTAACAAGTCAAACACTTGAGGTTCCCAACTTTCTGATTTCTTGAGCCAGAGTGACATTTGTGTCCAAATGATTACACATGAAAATGTACCCTAAGAGGGAAAAAAAAAACCAGGAAAAATTAATCTCACTGGCTATTTCTGGTCATGAAGCAAGACCTAAGATCTCAAAGGTACACAGGATGTAAAGTGGGAGCAAACAAATGTATGCACATGAAGAAGAAGAAGATTGGGACACTAAGGATAGTTTTAAATGCTTTTTATAATGTGATGCAATACAATGCCTTATACGTGATATTGCTAAATATGCCTTTCCATGATTGCTAAATATCAAAAATATGCTTTTAAAAAATTCAGTCAGGTAGCTGATTTGAACCTGGATTCACAACATGCATCATGAATCTTTATAATGATTATTTCTGGCATCTCTTTAATTTTTTATTGCAGGGAAAGTAAATCAACACCAATATCATGCCTGTGAAATTCACACCACTTGCTTAGCTATTCTGATTTATGGCTTGGTTGTTTGCATGTCTGGCTTACATTGTGAGTTCAATGGCTGGGATCCTCTTCTTTGGCTGTCTTGACTAATGCTAAGCACACTGTTCTCTCAGCAAATAATAAATTATTTCAGTCATAACCCCAAACATTCCTGTCTAGACACTCTTCCATATGGTACAGTTATTTGTGTTTCCATATTTTCATCAGTAATAGAATGAATTTTGAGGTTTATATGTACATTTTTAAAAAATAACTGCTTCTCAAAATATCCAAGTGTGAACCATTCTGGGAGACATATTTTATAACAGAACATTTCTGAAAATGCTTTCATTTATTTGGAGAAGTTCAACAGTCATTTTCATACCAATGAGATGCTAATAAATAGGGTCTTTTTGGTATATACATCTGTGTTGTCTTTCCTTGCTTGTCCTGTTTAAGATTGTTACCTGGGTTACCCACACAGGACAGATTTTTTGCTGTGTAAGCAAGAATTTAATTTTCATTAAAGGTCTTACAAATTAGTCTTGTGTAATGTTGGAATTCAGAGTTATTGAACCCTATTTCCAAAGGCAAAAAGCTCTCTTACTATGAATTTACTTACTTTTCCTAGATGTTGAGGTATATTTAAAAAGAGCTGGGAGGTGTAATGATGTGATAATTAAAACATGGGAATGTTATTTATATCTAAAACTGTCAAACAGTAACTTTAAGAGGAACAGCATCATGCATGCCAACATAAGGAATGTTGTCCACCAATTAATTGTGCTCCAGTACAGTGAAAGTATTGTTTGCTAGGATTTAATTGGAGCTTCCAGTCATTTCCTGTGTTGCAGCTTTTATTTTACTTCCACATTTCCCTGTCTTTATAAAATTAACAACGTGTCTTTCCAAACAGGCATGCATTAAAGCAATTTGAAACTGACCTTGTCAAATATTTTTGATCACTTCAGTTCTTGAGAAAACCTAAAAATTTTTGTAACTCTTGTTGCTTGTAAAAGCGATTTTTTCAAGGGCTGGGGATATAGCTCAGTGGCACAGGGCCTACCTGTCAAGTCGGAGGTCCTGAGTTCAGTTCCTGGCACCCCTCACACCCTCAAAAGAGAAAAGAAGTGATTCTCAAGAAAAGGTTGCTTGAATTCCCAAAATACAAGTCAGTAAAATGATAGCTTGCTAGAGAAGCCTGGCCTGGTAGGTGTCTCCTTGGATCCTGTATGTGTGTTGAAAGATCTGCACACAGGTGTCTTTTGCCAAGCGCTCATGAATTAGATGAAATCTCACCTCTTTCAGTATCTGGCTTTTACCTGCCTAAATAATCTCACTCAGCACCTCCTTTGTGTTCTTTCTGCGTCAGCAACACTGGGCTTCGTCATTTCTGGGCCCCACTGGGTTCTTTTCATGTTGTAATTCACCTGCACAGGCTACTTTCCTGAACTAGGATGGCTGATGCTTTTTTGTTTGTTTGTTTTTGATCCTTTTCGCTCTCCGGCTGTTTGGCATCCCTCTCGAAAGCCTCTTCCAGTTTCTCTAAGAACACTTGGAAGCACCGCATCTACGATTTCATCATGTCTTACACAACCTTTGGGTTTATTAGCAGTTATCGAACAATTCAGTACCTGTGGATTTCCTGAGCGTCCGCCTCTGAAGTATAACTTTCTTCATGTTAGCTTTGTGTCTTTTCTTCTTTTTCACCACTCCAGAGATGATCACGGAATACATAATTAGTAAACAAAGTCATTAAAAATTTATTTGATCTAATTAAAGTCTATCATTAATTTTATAGGTTACAATTGTGTGCTTTCTAGGTTATTGTCCTTCATTCTTGAAAAGTTGGCTCTAGCTGAAAATATTGTCATGAAGTCCAATGTGAAAGAAAATTACCTCCTGCTATACGTAGTGGAAGCTGCTGTGATGGTAGGGCTACAGTACACTATTTCTTTTTTCTTTTCTTTCATTTTTTCTTTTTTAAGAATAGAACCCAGGGCCTTGTACATGCTAGACAAGTGCTCTACCACTGAATCACACCTCTAGCCCTTTCGTCTCAAACTTCTTTTTTTATACCAGGGATCAAACTCACAACCTTGTACTTGCCAGGCCCCCACTTATACCACTGAACTAAATCCCCAACCCCTCAAATTTTGTCTTGAAACAGGCTCTTACTAAGTTGTCCAAGCAGGCCTTGAATTTGAGATCCTCCTGCCTCAGCCTTCCAAGTAAGTAAAATTACAGGTATGCACTGACATGCCTGGCCGGTGGACTATCTTCTATTGGTTGAAGAATCTCCAATGGCAGGCACATGTATTTAGAATTTTGGAATCTAACATCTCAGGGAAAAAACATATGGTTTTGGAGCTTCCTTGGAAGTCGGTTCCTTTAATTCACTTAGTAAATTATCCTCCTTCTCTATCATGAGACACTTGATTTGAACTTTAGCAGAGGGCAAAAAACATAAACAGCCAAGATAGGTCATCTGAGGATAGTAAACTTGGCTGACTACTCTGTCCTATTCCAGAGTTTGATTGATATCTTTAGGTGAAAATAACCCTAATTGGGTCATTGAAATGTCTATGAGCTAGTTTCAAGTTTTCTGCTTTGCTAACCTCCTGGCACTATAAACCTTCTATAATTATCTAACAGTGGTTTTTGAAAATCAGATATGGATTTTTAAAACAAATTTTTCAAGCATGACATATGCACTGGAACTTTTATCACATTTATCTTTACATACATATAAGTAAATATTGATCCCATACCACAGACCTTTAAGGATGGTTGGATTGTGGTTGTAGCTCTGGTCTGCTGATTTTCTTCCACATTTCTTCCTTGTTGCCAGACAAGTCCTACTTGGCTCTAATAATTCAGAATGATTCCAGCAACTTCTTAAGATTGATAAATATTATGCTCAAAGACTAAAGAGGCTAAAAGGGAGAATAATTAATAAATCATAGCCCTTTTATTGTAACAGATGTTTGTTTTATTTTTGTTTTGTTTTGTTTTTGTTTTTGTTCTTGCCTAACATTTTCTTTTCTTTCTTTCTTTTTTTTTTTTTTTTTTTGGTCTTTTGAGACAGGGTCTCACTATGCCATTCTAGCTGGCCTTGAGCTCGCTTTGTAGCCCAGTTTGGTCTCTAACTCACGATGATCCTCCTGCCTCAGTCTCCTGAGTGCTAGGATTACAGGCGTGCACCACCATGCCCTGCTCAATTGCCTAGCATTTTCTATACTGATCATTGCATAAAGATTTTTTGGGTATTTAGTTGTTAATTTAAAAAAAATTCACAATTATAATTAAAATAAAACAGTTGAGGTCACAATTAATTTCTACAGAGTGTCTAAATGTGTTAGTATATGTGATCTTACTATAGTCTTGTAAAGTGACTATTGTTTCTATTCTCCAGATACTATTTCTAAAGGTGTGTTTAAATTTCACAAATTTATCCTCAGAAACTTGCAATTTTTGATTACTTATTTGTTTGGATTGGATTCCAAAGAGCTTCTAGAGTCTGTGGTTTTATTAATTTTAACATAGTATCAGCCATTTTCTCTTCAAATATTGCTTTTAATTATTTTCTCTTCTCTCTTTCTTACTGGGACTGTAAGCATTGTTACTTATAAGACTCTGACCCTATCCCCTATGTATTTTAACTTTTCATCTAGATTTTCCCTTTCGTCTCTTCATTATGTTTTTTCCTTCTGATCTCCCTTTTAATTCAGTAATTCTCTATTCATTGTTTTTTTACCTATGGTTATACCTTTTTATTTTTACCAATTGAGATCTAATCTACTAATATCTCTTCATTTTCAATTCATGGCTGAAATATTTGATCTTGTCATTTTCTTCAACATAGAGTATTGTTATGCCAAACTGTGTTATCAGTCGGCTTTCCCATTGCTGCAACAAAATACCTGACACCTGCAACTTAAACGAGGAGAGGTTTGTTTTCATTCAAGTTTCAGTAGGTCCAGTCCATGGTCAGCTGGTTTCAAGGCAGAAATCATATGGTGGAAGTGCCTGGCAGAGAAAAACTGTTCATATCATGGTCAGGAAACGGAGAGAAAGCAGGAGGAGCCAGGGACGAGAATATACCCTTTTGGGTTGTATTCCCTGTAACCTGCCCCTTCCAACTAGTCCCACTTCCGAACACAAGAGTTTTGGGGGATATTTTAAATCTAAGCCACAACAAATTGCCTCTTCAATAACTCCAGTATCTAGGGAATTTGTAGTACAGTTTCTACTGTCTGTTGTTTCTGCCAGTTTGCTCACGTCATTTTGTCTTCTGCTATGTCTGGTTACTTTTTATGGTATACCAGGTCTTGGATTAAGAACTTGTGTTTTTGCAAGATTCATATGTTAACACTAAAACCCTTAATGAGTTAAGGCCATTGTAAGGTGATTACATCAGGACTGTAGAGCTCAACTGATTGAAATATCATGCATGTGCAAATTATTTGTAAAACAATTTGAGGCCTAGGAGGAAGTAATCTTTCAATAAGAAGGACTTACCTTCATTTTTGGCAGGTGGCTAGTGTTACTAGCATTGCAGAATCATATAAATCCAATTTAAAATATTGGAAGCTTTGTTGTTGTTTTTGTTTGAGACGGGGTCTCTCCATGTAGTGTAGGTTGGCCTTGAACTCACTTATGCAGCCCAGGCTGGCCTCGAACTCTTGACAATTCTCTTGCCTTAGCCTCCTGTGTGCTGGGATTATAGGCATGCACCACTAGCATGCGCAATAAATATTGGAAGTGTTTGAAGCTTGCTGTCTACTTTCAGTTCACCCTTATTCCCAGGAGGTCTACATGACTTCTTTCCCTCATAAGCCTTGGAGTACATTATATGAGCCTTTGGCCTTCAAGAGATTAAAAAGTGCTACTCACTCTAGGAGCACTTACATAGAGTTGACAGAGTCTTCCCATGAGAAAAATTGTCTCAATTTCTAACTCATTTCTCTGAGCTTCTATCTTTTCACTGATCATGTCTCATAACTGTTTTACCTCCTTATTCATTCTCTGATGCTTTAAAAAATTTTTTTAAAGTACTTTGCCAAATTTTGTATTGCTTTTAATAGGAGGGTATTTCTAGGTTATTTATTGTGCTGGTACTCAAAAGCAGAAGTGTTATTTCTTTGCATATACATTTTCTTGGTCTATTTTATAAACTTGGAAATAATATGTATTGTTGCTGTTAGCTAGTCTTAGATGCACAGCTGGGCTTACTTTTAAAAATGTGTTTGCAACTTGGTTGTTTGTATCTGAAATTCATTTTTCTGCAAAAAAGAGCTATATGCTAATTAGATTCTCAGGCCAAGCTATAAAAAATTACACTTCTCCATATCTTGGGTTTGGTTTCCTAGAAAAAAAGCTCAATACTAGAATTCTTTTTCAAGTTGTTCATTGAGGGAGCACTCTCAGAAGAAAAACCTGTGAAAATTGGGGAAGTAAGGTCGAGAAGAAAAAGGCACAACAAAAATGGGCTAAAGTCAGCCTCCAGCCACCCCTCGGTATCAGATGTACCACAGCATTGTTCCAACTGAAAGTCAGTGGGCTGGGTTTTTGTAGTCTGGAATTGAACCAGACTCCTCCTGCCCAGGAATTGCCATAAGAGGAGCTCCTGGAAGCCCCTGGAATTTTGGGGGAAAAGGTAAGGGGATGGGTACCTTGTCTTAGTGAAGAACACCAATGCAATCTTTTATATCCCATTAGGATATACAGGCAGGACTTATTAGGATATACAGGCAGGACTCCAATGCACTCTTTTATGTTCTATTAGCTACCTGAAGTGTAGGACAATTTTCTTTCTTGTTTTGTTTTGTTTGCTGTGTTTGGAATTGAACCTGGGGTCCTATGCATGGTAGATAAGTGCTTGACTAATGATCAATACTCTACCCAAATTTTTGATACTATAGAATTTAACCTCTGAGAATAGTGTGTGTTTGCTAAGGACAGAGATTTTTTCCACACTTCCCAACCGATGACAGAGAAATAGGGATTCTTCCAGCCATGAGCCATAATTGTAGCTTCACTAGTCTGGTAGTGATTTCTTCTTTTTTAAAAAAAATTTATTTTAAAGAGAATAAAACCAAACAGAATGAAACAGAATAAAGCCAATCAGAACAACACAATGAGAGTGATACAGGACTTCAATCAACAATGGCTACCATAATGCCTCATGTTATCTTCAAAATAGCTGTCCATACCATAATACATAATACATAATAAAATCAAACAAAACATAACAGAATAGAGCCAATCAAAGCAAGACAATGAATGTGATACAGGACTTCAAAACTAGATAATAGGGAATCAACAATGGCTACCACAGTACATCTTGTTATCTTCAATTTTAAGAATATTTTTGAACTTCTGGAAAGATGGTGGAACGGTAAGCAGCAGAGTAAACAGTCTCTCTGAGAGAAACAATTCTGATGCTGGAATATAGCATCATGGAGAGGACAAGAAGGAAGAAGTGGGTCCCCCAGACCTAGGGAGAATCTAAAATATGAATTGAAGCCCACAGAGAGAATAAAAAGAAGAATTTAAATGAAGAAGGTGGTGGCTGGCAGCACCTTAGCCTGGAGCTGGACTTAACCTGCCAGAAGAGCTGTTGAGCCTGGTGAAGTGTGGTCACGGTCCCAGTTGTGGTCGACCCCAGAGGTGTCAGAGGAGAGGCGTGGTGGTGGAAGAGAGTGGAGGATGTGGAGATCTGCGCTGGCTGGTGGTGAGTACAGGGGACTCCATCCCCCCACAGGAGAGAGAAACTGGCCGGGAACCATATTGGAGTCTGACAGGATAAGCCCAGAGCCAGAACTGCTGCCGGCTTCTTCTGGCAGCTCCAGGTTGTGGGCAGACTCATGGAAGTTGCTTGGATGGAGTTCTGCTCCCCTGTGTGTTCCAGATAACATTGCATAGTTTCCTAACCAGCTTAGATCTGCAGGCCCTGGCCACTTCTGCGCCTGTGCAAACCACGGTACCCAGCTCAGTGCAGTGGCATGGGAGCCCACCATCAGATATCCATAGCCAGCACTGGCTAGAAAAACCAAACAGCTTTCTAGCAGCTCCAGGTTATGGGTAGACCTGTAGAAGTTGTTTGGATCGAGTTCCACTCCCATGCGCTTTCCAGGCAACATCACTTAGGTTCCTAACCAGCTTAGATCCACAGGACCTGGCCAGCTCCACTCATGTGAAAACTCCGGGGGCCCTTGTGGGGTGGTACCCAGCTCAGTGCAGAGGCACAGGTGCCCACCATCATGCCCATAGCCAGCACTGGCCAGAAAATTCGAACAGTCTTGCTTCGGAGAAGTTGTGGCCAGTACCAGAGGTGCCTGGGACCACACTACCCATGTGTGTGGAAGAAATCAGGAATATGCCAAGATGAAGAGGGAGAGGGCAATCTCTGGCAGCCAACGCAAGCAGCACAAGTCCAGGAGAGGTAAATACAGAGGAGATCACAAGTTGCACACCAGAAATGTCTGAAGTGATGTCAACTGAAGCAAAGAAACAACTTCATGAAGCTATAAGAGAAATTAGAACAGAAATTCTATCCCAGGTAAAATAAGAAATGAAAACCATAATAAAAGAATTACTAAGCATCTCTAAAGAACACACAGATTAAAAAAAAAGAGAGGAGCATAGGAAAATGAGGGAAAAACCATGAATGAACAGTATAAGAGAGATTTAGAATGCATGAAATAGATTCAAAGAGATATCCAAGAAATTAAAAACTCCACTGAAAGTTGGCAAAACCACTTGAAAGAAACTGAAGACAGACTTTCAAACCTTGAAGACAGGTTTGCAGCTTGTGATCATAAAAGGAAAGACCTCTTAAAAATAACAAGGAATCAGGAAGTAACAATTCAATGGCTGCAAGACAATTCAAAGAAATATAACAAGAATTAAAAATGTAAGTGAAAAAGCAGGGATCAGGACAAATGACATCAGGACCCTATTTACAGAAATAATTTCTGAGAACTTCCCAAGCATGGAAAAAGGAAGTGACATACAAATAAGTGAGGCATATAGAACTCCAGCTAGCCATAAGCAAAACAAATCTACACCCAGACATATAATAATCAAGATCCCAGAAATTCAACACAAGAACAGAATATTAAAAGTTGTTAGAGAAAAGAAACATCACCTGTAAAGGAAAACCCATCAGAATCCTGGAGACTTCTCAACACAAACCATCAAGTCAAGAAGAGGCTGGAGTGAAGTATTGCAAGTCCTGAAAGAAAACAACTTCCAACCCAGACTGATGTACCCTGCAAAACTTTCTTTCCAAATTAATGGAGAAACAAGATACTTCTATGACAAAGAACAACTCAAGGAATTCATGACCCCCAAACCAACCCTACAAAAAAATACTAAAGGACATTCTAGAGAGATAAGAAGGACCACAGTCTCAGGAACAACGGCAGAGGGGGACCATCAAGTGGGACCAGTCATTTGAGTGGAGAGGAAAAAATAGGGAGCCAATGGCAGGAAAATAGCATGACAGAGACAATGCAGTACAAGAATGCCTCAATTCACCAATAGAAAGAAACATAGGCAGAATGGATCAGGAGACAGGATCCATCAATATGCTCTATACAAGAAACACATTTAACTAGAAAGAAAGAACGAAGCCCTATGTGACAGGGAGCCAGAAAAAAAAAGTAGGGGTAGCCTGCCCATCAACTGCAGAATGGATAAGAAAGACATGGTATTTTATGTGGTGGAAACCTACTCAGCTATAAAGGAAGATAACCTCAAGCTCTTATAGGTGGATGGCAGCACCTTGAGATCATGCTCATGGATGAAATGGTTCAGAGTCACATGGGTGAATTTCATGTTGTCTCCCTAGTGTGACAAACTAAAGGAGTTAGTGGGATCAAAAATGCACAATATATATTGGAAAAGTCAAAGGGGAGGAATTATCTAAAAAGGGAAGGAAGTGACCACTGTTAATCTATTATCATGATTTGAAACTCATATTGTCTTCATTGTTCTGATTAGTTTCATTTTATTCTGTTTCATTTGATTTTATTATACTTGATGGCATGGACAGTTATTTTAAAGATAACAAAATATATAATTGCAGCCATCGAAGATGTCCAATTATCTTATTTAGAAACTCTGTATGGCTTTCATTGTTTTGTTTTGATTGATTTTACTCTATTCTGTGTTGTTTGATTGTAGTATGTCTGAAGGTGTAGGCAACTATTCTGAAGATAACAAGAAGGATTATGGTAGCCACTGCTGTTTTACTAGTATCTTGACTCTCTGTATTGCTTACATTGTTCTGTTTTGTTTGTTTTGCTTTGTTTTGTTTTTGTTTTTGTTTTTTACTGGTTTTATTTTGTTCTATTTTGTTTGATTTTATTTATCCTTGATAAATATATATTGCAGATAACAAGAGCCATATGGTAGCCATTATTGATTGCTTTTTACTCTGTTTAGAAATCATGTACCATGTTCATTGTTTTGTAGTGATTGACTCCACTCTGTTTTATTTTGTTTGGTTGTATTCTTTTCAAAATAAAAAAACCAATATTTTTGCTGGATAGAGTATTCTTGGTTGATATATTTCCCCCTTTTAATACTTTGAATGTGTCATCCCACTCCCTCTGGCCTACAAGGTTTCTCCTGAGAAATCTGTTAATCACTTATGAAAGTTTCCTTGTATGTGATAAATCATTTTTTTCCTTGCTGCTTAAAAATTCTTCCTGTTTCTTGACTTTAGAAAATGTTATGAGAATGTATCTTGTGTCTTGGAGTGAGTCTCTTGCATTTAACCTATGAATTTCTTGAATTTACATGTTCATTTCTTAGTTTATATGTAGGAAATTTTTCAAATAAGTTTTTTGCTCCTTTCTCTTTCTTTCTCCTCTTTCTGGGATTTCCAGGATCCATGCATTGGATGTTTGCTAGTATTTCATAATCCCATTAGATTCTCTTGTCTTTACTTCATCTATTTTTCGTTCTTGCTCCTGTGACTCAATGATTTTAAATGACGTGTTTTCAAATTCACTGATTCTTTCTTCTGCTTGATCAAATCTTCTATAGAACCCCCAAATGAATTTTTATTTGAGTTGTATTTGTCAGCTACAGAATTCCTGCTGTAGTAATTTATTCTCTGTCCCTTCATATTCTCACTTTTTATGAGTCATTTTCCTGATTTCATTTTAGTTGGGTATCTCAGTTTTCTTTTTGAGCATCATTAGGACTTATTTTAAATTCTTTGCCAGATCATAAATCTGTATTTCCTTGAGGTTGTTTTCTATAGTTTTGTTTTGAGCCTTTGATTGTGCCATGTAGGAAATATGGGCTTTTAATTTTCATTGTTTTCATAATCTTTTGCTAATATTTTGGCACTAATGTTAACTACCTGTCCCAGCTTTTGACTACTGGCTTTGAACAGAAGAAAATCTTCCAGCTAGAGTTTCTAGGGTTTCCATCTTCTCAAACCCATTATGATATTATGCTCCCCCTGACATCTTCCTGCAGAATAATAGTCCTCAAATACTTTCCTGCTGTCTTCTGTTTTTAATGGCTCCTCATACTATGCCACTGGTCCTGTCAGCACTTGGAATTAGAAGACACAGAAACTGGTCCCTCATGTACCTCCCAGAGAAGCTAGAGACATTAGATGCATGTGGTTGGAGAAGTGCTGTGCTTTAGTGGGTCAATCACTTTACTTTTCTTTTTAGTCATGAGAAGAGATTTGCCTTCCCCCAATTACTATTCCCATCAAAATATCTCAAGATGATTTTGCAAGAAAATAGAGCTCTAGCAGATCCACTCCCATCAGATCAGGGATTTTTGTTTGTTGTGGATTTGTGTCTGGGACATCTGGAAAGGAGTAAGGATACAAGTCTGTGAATTTGGACATAGAGCTTCGTGGGTTTGACTACCATTCTCCTGACAATAGCATAAGCAGCAGATCTGTTCTGCGGTCCCACAGTTCACAGTCCCTAGTCTTGCAGTTTCATCTAAAATACAAAGTGAGCTATCCAAGGTCTTCACTAAGGAGCCTGTTCACATGCGGTCTCCAGATAATCAGTTGTAGTGATAGTGCATCTTCAGCAATACCCTGGTCAAAGTAATCTTCCCAAGACCTCAGGTAGAGCATAAGACCATATGTGCAGAGACCAGGATTGGAAGGCTTTCTCCAAGAAATGGAATGACTTTACCATGTACAACCTCAGTGCTCCAGCATGATTTTATATTTACTGTTTTCTTGTACATCGCTTTTCCTTATCTTTCTCCCCACTCCTTTAAACTTGAAGATTTTCAAGGATGGTGAAATCATGTTTTACCTCCACATTTTATCACCACCCTCCTCCCAAGCCTTTCAGTGGGGGTAAAGCCAGCTGCTCCAAAATTGTCCTGGGGTGTCTCCTTCCTGACCGAAAACCTTTTATTTTTCCTATAGTTTATTTACGTCAGCCAGGGTGTCTAAGCTATTCAATAAAGGAATACAGAGAATTATGTTAATGACTGGTTCTTATGAGACGTTATCACCTTGAAGGATATTTATACATTACAAGCATATGTAGCCAGCTGTCATGGCACATACTTGTATCCCAGCTGCTCAAAAGGCTGAGGCAGGAGGATCAAGAGTTTTAGGTCAGTCTGGGCACCTCAGCAAGATCCCCTCAATCCCTTCCCTTCTACTATCCACAAAAGAAAAGATTAGAAGTAAGTGCAGGATCAGCCTGATTCCTGACATTCTGCTTTGCAAATGCTTGCTTTGCTGATATGTTGGGAAGGAAGGTAAAGAAGGAAGGGGGAGTTTCCAGGGTAACAGCAGACTCCACACTGACCTGAAATCAATCCAAACCAGCTTTCTGCTTATGCCAGATACCACCTCGTTTGCAGTGGACCTACTTATCGTGTTGCTTCTCGGTGGCTCAGGCTGGATGGACTCACCTGAGCTTCCTTTAACTCATGGGGGTTGTTACCTCTATCACCTCACAGACACTGAAAGTTAAAGGGAATGAAGTCTTGTAGGGAGCATTGAGAAGTTCCCAACTGTGAGTTCAGATTAGCAGGCATGGAAAGGATGAGAAAGGAAAAGGTTAAAATTTCCCAGTCCCCACCCTCCAGTTTTATTTTTAAAAATTAAAATCTTTGCTAATGAAATCAGTGAAATGAAGCTAGCTAAGTATGGGCTACAATTTCCTCTTTGCAGACACATTTTAGAATAAAATTCCACTGTATAAGAAGCTTCCCTGGGGCTTGAGATGAAAACAAGGTCATTTTCCCAGGAGAGTAACCCATCGAGCAAGCGTTTTAAATAAACAAACTGCCTGGCTTTTGCTTGAAGCAAGCAGTAGTTATCAAGATTTACTGCAACTGACTTTGGATCTCATCCAAACGTTGCAAACTTCTTATTAGTTAAAATGGAGTCTCACTGTTGGCAGATGCAATAGAAAAGCTTCTCTTCTAATTCTGGGAGACTCAATTAGCTGCCCTCTCACCCCCACCATGGATCACTAAGTAGCTTAACAAGAGAAGCAAGTCTTTTCTGTAAGCATTAAGAGGGCCATTGCTATTCTCATAAAACAAAGCACAATTCACTTATAATAAACAACATTAGGATAGACTTTCAAGTAAGTGTTTTTAAAAAATGTAGCCACTCACTCATATGCATATAGTGGCAGAATCTTAACTGTATAATCTGTGTAATTGTGATAAACATGGTATGATATTAATATTTTTTTCTTTTTCCCAATCAACTGTAGTGTAGTCCTGTGAGCCAGGGGAACTGACTTGGACCATTTGCATTTAGGATCCTCATCCTATACCATTTGCATTTAGGATCCTCATCTGCAAAATAAAGAAGGTTCATTCACACAGTCTCAGAATTTCCTTTTAATAGTACCATTCTTAGAATCTATAGTTTTCCATTTTTCTCCTAAATGTGAGAAATGACCAGAGTTTCAAGAAGATTTGGCTCTTCCATGCCCACCTTACTACTGAGTATTTAAACGTAGGTATGCACAGCAAAAATGTTACCTGAACACAAGACCCAGCTCTCAGAGGCATCTAATAAGAGACACTTTAGAAATGGATGAGATTGTCTTGCTTTCTATGACAGCTAAACTTAATCG
This sequence comes from Cuniculus paca, assembly GCA_004365215.1. Lineage (NCBI taxonomy): Eukaryota > Metazoa > Chordata > Mammalia > Rodentia > Cuniculidae > Cuniculus > Cuniculus paca. The sequence goes on from RJWT010022312.1 coordinate 14,679, forward strand.
CCAACTTGACTAGCTTAAGAGCCTCTTGGGAGATATTTCTTTCATAAGGACATTATATACATTAGTGAATTAATAAGCTGTTAAAAGGTGGGGCCCATTTGGAAGTGGGTCACTGGGGGTGGGCCTGTGGAGAATACATACATCTCTTGCTGGCAGTCTTTTTAACCCACTCCACTTACCATCTGCCATGATGTGAGCAACTTTGCTCCTCCGTGCCCGTCTGCTAAGATGTTACTTTCTTGGAGCCAGTCAACCATGCACTGAAACCTCTGAAACTATGAGCCATATTAATCCTCCTCCTCTATGTTGCGGTATTAGGTATTTTGTCCCAGCAGTAGGAAAGCTGAGCAATATACTTTAGTAGAATGAAAAGACACAGGATAGGGAAGACTAGCTGGGAGTAAAAAGCCTAAATCTCACTCAGATAACAAATAAAATGATTCCTGTTTTTAAAAATCTCAACTAAAGATAGGGTATGGTAGGATGAAGATGCCGTGGGCATGGGACCAGTACTTGGATTTGGTACGGGATCCTGCATTATAGGTTAATGGCACAGAATAGGTTTCAGGAAATCCCCACGCAGTCTTGCATGTATGAGAAGATACTTAGAGGGACTTTTCCCTTTTCCCAGAATTAAAAACTAGGGTTGAATGTTGGGGTCAAAGAGTGCCAATCTCTAAGTCTTATTGAGTGATGGCAACCCGATCATTCCAACCTCTTCCCTTTATAAGACATGGCAAACCTGCTTCTGATCATTAGCTACATCTTCAAGTCTTCCTGCACTTTCTGTGCCTGTACGAGAAAACTAGGAAGAAGGATAATGATTGAACTTAGGTACCATTGGGTCGCTGGAAAGTTTTATGATTTTTCTTCCCACTTTCAGTGGAACAAGCTACAAGAGAATCACTCATCAGGCAAAGGGGTACCTGTAAAATGAAAGGCATGCCATTTCATGCTCTGGATAGGCATTTTCTAAGTTTTAGGATTTACTTGTCCTCTCAGATGGAGTGATTGAACCACTGTTTGAAAAAAACCTTTGCTTCTGTCCCCCAGAATCTTCAAGACCTGCATGTATATGAAGCCTAGTATTTGGTTAGCATTTGGGGAAGTCAAAAGGTTTGAGCCTTCCTGGATGGAACTGATGGTGAAATAGAGTCAAGATTACGGTATGCCGTCCTTGAGAAACTGAGAGCAATTGCCCACCCCAAACAGGTTCTCTGTGTGGCTACAGTATGCATAAGAGGATCCCTGTTCTTCTGAGGCTCCAAGTGAAGAACCAAAAGTGACAAGGACAGAGCATGGAGCCAGAGGATGGAGATATTCAGGCTTATCCAAAGAAGACCCTTTCAGGCTCTCAATAATCTCAGCTTCCTAGTGGTTGCCAGGAGTCTTGTTCTAACCAGTAGAAAATGGTGATGGTGATGGAATATCCCTTCCTGAATTTTGGTACCATACTGGGATTAAAATGTACAACTCACCAACTGACTCCACTGCATCCTTGGCTTGCATGCAGTGATGAAGCAAGCTCATATAGGAGCCCATATGGAAGGAATAGTGGGTAGCCTCTGGCCAACAAGCAGCTAGGAAATCCACGATCTCTCAGGAAATCCACTAACTCTCATGATTGTACCGTCTAGGTTTGTAAGCACAAGCTGTGGTGTTCACACAGTGATAGAATCATCTAACAATGCATTTCATAAGATATATTCCTATCACTTAGCTTTGTGTTCTAGACTTAGAGGTAATTTTTCATTAGTAAGGTATCTGCAACATAGTGAATCCTGAATGAATCTTAGATACTATCACTATAATCACCTCTATTGCTATTATCTTAGCAATAGCATCAAGGGTAGCCTGATGATGCTTCCACAGTAGTGTCAACCAAAGGGCAGAAAATGAAGACTTTTAAAACAGAGATGGCAGCAAAGGAACAATGATAATGGAAGAGCCAGTGGGATTTGTTCTAGAATATTTTCCACAAGCTTTCTAAAAGAATCTTTGTGACAGCATAGGAAGGCAATGAAAATCTGGTTCCATTTTCTATCAAAGATGCTAAGAGCTCCTGTCAGGCCTTTAGCTTCTGGAGTGCCTCTTGCTCCACAAGTCATCTCATTTCTCGAAGGTCATAAATATCACAAAATTGGGTAGTTTAAGGCAAAGGAAGACATCAAAAGATTGGCTATGTGAGGAGCTAAAGATGGTGGAACAGTAAGCAGCAGAGTAAACAGTCTCTCTGAGAAAAACAGTTCAGATGCTGGAATATCACATCATGGAGAGGACAAGAAGGAAGGAAGTGGGTCCCCTGGACCAAGGAAGAATCTAAAATATGAATTGAAGCCCACAAAGAGAAAAAAAAAAGAATTTAAACAAAGAAGAAGGTGGTGGCTGGCAGTGCCTCAGCCTGGAGCCAGATTCAACCTGCCAGAAGACCTGCTGAGCCTGGAGACGCGCAGTCGTGGTTGCGGTCATGGTCTCAGTTGCGGTCGACCCCAGAGGTCTCTGCAGAGAGGCACGGGGGTGAAGGAGAGCTGCGGATGCAGAGATCTGTGCTGGCT
>RJWT010022313.1:0-17232 GCA_004365215.1 Cuniculus paca
GTGTCTTTTCTTCCCTATGTGTTAGATGCTGTGATGCTAAGCAGGTTTTATTGTTAGATCTGTGAATGTGACTCTAATATTAATGGAGTCGCAGATGGGTTGTGAAAATGCTTGTGAATGGTGTAGATGAGAAAAATCACAAACTGGGGTTATATTGAAGAGGTGTTTTACAAACATTGGGAAGTGTTGTACCATTTAAAAGTTTTTTAAAGCATTTTATGTCAAGTTTCTGTACTAACTCGTGAGCTAGTAACTGATGACTAGGTGAAATTGTTATAAATATATTCTGCTAAAAATATGAAATCAAGAATAGAATTTAAGGGAAGAAAGTAGTATGCAAAATCTTTGACTATCATCCTTTTATTCTCCGTTTTGTTAAAAATATCCTTCTCTGTTCTTTTGAATGGCTCCTTTTCTTCATTCCATTTGGTCTTTTTGGATGCTCTATTCCTTAAAATTTGGCCATGATTCAGCTCTGTTTCCATCACAGTCTTCCCTTTCAGCCAGTGTTCCTAACTTTGCATGATCAATGGTAAATTGTGCTATCCTGATGCTCTCACACCTTAGTACCGTGACCTAGGGAGAAAAGGGAGAGGAGATGAATTTTCTGTCAAAGTAATAACCTTGATCCACTTGCTTATCTTCTCTGCAAGGATCTCTTTGCTGTATTCTGCACAGAGTTCAAACAAGTATATAAGTATATGCTTATGGTCGTGAATGAATCTGAAGCTATGTATTGGAACGAGAGAAGGGACATGAGACAGTGTTGATTTAGATTCCAGTTGAACCTTTTGGTGCTAATCTTGTTCTTTTTATAATTTTTTTACTTTATTTTTTTGTGGAATAGTTTTGATCCTGTAGTAAAAGCTTAATAAATACCCCTTATGTTCACCAAGAATGATCTTAGAGAAAAAGTGGTGTTTCTTTCTTTTTCATGTCCTTCCTGCTATATTAACCATGTTGTGCAAATAAATGCTCCCTTAAAATTCTACTGGGTACTAACCAGGAGCAGCAATAAAGAAGGATGACAATGATGTCAGGGACCTTATTTACATGTTTCAAAGGGAAAAAATCCCCTATGGGTACAAGGTTGCATCTGTGAATGCAGATGAAGTGCAAAATAGGAGTCCGTGAGACTTTCTGAGGTGAAGATATGACCTTGTTATTCCCTTTGTACAAACCACAAGAAAATACTACCATTAATGATCACAATTCTCCAGATTCTTTATTTGACATATAAAATCCTTTAGTTTCAGCTATTTTCCTATTACCAAGTTAATTTTGTCATTTTTTTTTTTTGGTACACAACTTTATGCTTGCCAGGCAGTCACTTGTGCCACTGAGCTATATCCCCAGTCCTTGCCATCCTATTGCTATGGAACTACTGCAATTTAACTGAGCGAAATAAATGGCAAGAAAAGAAAGTGGTTGGCTCAATAGATTACAGAGGACTGTCTGTTACGTAGTATCTGTATCTTTTCAATTTAAAGAAAAAAGTGATGGCATAATCACACATTACATTTTCTTAATAATTTCAGGGCTTAGTTGCTAGTAGGTAAGATCACATTTGGCATTTTAACATATTTGCATATTTAATTGTAACAACTCTCTCAGCTATCCTAGATCATAGTACAACATCATTCCAACTATTCCACTAAATTCTAATTGAGATAGTAGATAAACTTCTCATAATAGGATCTTTGTGACTGAGTTTGCTTAAGATTTCCAGGCCAGTTAGTTAATTGAGGCCAGGGGAGGGTATTTAAACTTGGGGAAGAGAAGTTTCTAAATAGAGTTTTGAAGTTGACTATGACTGAGTCCTGTCCTGAACAGAACTAAAAAAAAAAAAATCACTGAAAAGACACAGAAAACACGAAACCTAATGAAAACATTAGGTTAATGTTTTCAAGGTTTAGTAGAGGTTTAGAGTCAGAAATTAAGTTGTGTTCTAATAGTATTACTGCTTTCTGCACCCTGAGAACTTAAATTTTCTATCAAAATACTTAACACTACTAAGGTTATCTGCAACTATTCTTCACTCAGTACTTTTAACAGTGACAAAAACAGCTAATATTTTTCAGTGCTATCATGTGCCAGGCCTTCTTCTACAAATTTTATATACATTAATACAATTAATATTCATCACACCTCAATGACATAGTTGTTATTCCACCTTTACTGTTGAAGAAACTGAAGCTCAGAAAGTTCAAACAACTTCTTTAAGAATGCAAGGAAGTATGCATATTTCATTCCAAATATTCTGGCCAAAGACTGTGCCCTTAACCATGACACTAAATCCTTTTTAATGCGGCAAACATTGCTGTCTATTGCCATAATTATTAGTGCTTATTCATTTCCTTAGATAAATTTTCACAGAATTAAAATATTAGGAACAGAAGTAAATGTAAATTAAATCTATTCCAGTGTTTTTTAAGTTAAAGATGAGGAAACTGAAACCTTGAAAATACAGTGTTTATGTGAGCCATGGAGGCAGTAAAAGTCAGCTGCAGTTCAGTATTTTAAGCTTATGCATTCTCTGTATACTGAGAACTGTTTTTTTAGGGCTGCGAAAAAAACCATCAATGTTCTGATTGTACTGTTTTACAATTTTTTGTAAGTATGTATGTATGTATACATATACACATGTACAGACACATATATACAGGCATGTATACAATGTGATCAAAATATATGAGTAATATTTAAATTTAAAAAGAAATATTACAGTAAAAAACACAATACCAATATATTTAAATATACTCACTCTGTCTCCCTTGCTTTGCATAAATTTATGGCATTATCCTTGTCACTTTGTGAAGCAGCTCTGGAAGTCCTCTTTTCTCAGTGTCTTTAGGAGGTGTGATCAAAACTATAGTGAATGCTACTGTCGAATGCCATCGAATAGAAAAGCAGGCTTATGGAAACATTTCGGTGTGCATCTTTATGTACCATACTCACCAGATCTGGTGCCATGTGACTTCCGGGTCTTCTCCAAAGTGAAAATGATCATAATAGAAAAGGTTTTGAGTCATTTACTCAGGAAACTGAGGCAGTTTTCTTCATGAAACAGAACTCCCAGAAACTTTTCAGAAAGTCGCAGGAATGATGGCATAAGTGTGTTTGAAGTGAGAGGGAGTGTCTTGACGTGATTAGTGGCAATGTGCCATTTCCTGTGATACATTTTTTTTTATTTTAAAGAAAATAGGACAAAACAAAACAAAACAGAATGAAAAAAGCAAAAGAAAACAGAATAGAGTCAAACATAATAGAGCATTTCAAATCAGAACACTGCAAGCTATACAGGTTTTCAAAACATAACAACAGGAGATCAGCAATGGTTACCCTAGTGTCTCTTGCTTTCTTCATTATGGTTGTCCTTACATTTACAGACAATAAACTCAAACAAAACAAAGTAGTATAAAACCAGATAAAAGAGAATAGCATTACAGGTCTTCAAGTTGGATAACAAGAAATGAGCAATGGCTACTATAGTGTTTCATTTTTCAAAAGAGCTGTTCCTATTTTCTGTGATACATTTTTTTAACATTTACTGCATCTTGTGCTCATACTTCATACATACGGAAAAACATATTCAGCAAATTTGTATGCACATGTTAAACACAGGTGTATACGTATATTACAATATAGTTTTTTATGGAGATTAACACTGGCTAATATATTTCTTATTATTATCTCCAAAGTAGTTCAGATTACAAGATATAGGCATAAAAAATGATCAAACAATATAATAATGAAAGCTTAAACTGTTCTTTCTGATGAATTAACAGAGATTAGTAGTATAGTTATCTATTTTGTTTGTATACATATGTATACACACACATATATATATGAATGTGTATATATATATATATACAGACATATAATCTCTTCCCTTCTTTCTTTTCTCTTTCCTATCCCACTTGTTCTTTTTATTTTGAGCAGTTTCTTTACCTTTCGTTTTCACAATATCTGTTGTACATCTTGGATCTTATTTACTGTTTCAGTTTTTTACACGAGGGAGACAATGTATTTACATGGGCAAGTTTGATTTATTTCACATGAGTATGGTCTCAAATTGCATCCATTTACCTATAAAAGCCTCAAGATTATCTTTTTATAGTTAAGTAATACTCCATCGTGTAAAAATACCACATCATTTTTATCCATTCCATGGTTGATGGGCATTTGGGTTGTTTCCAAGATTTAGCTATTACTAATTGTGGGGCTATAAACTTGGACGCACACAATATTGCTGTGGCATGATATTTTCAGTTCTTGGGAAAATACCCAGCAGGGAAATAGCTGGATTGAATGAGACCTCCAATCCTAGTTTTTTGAGGAATCTCCATACTGATTTCTACAGTGGCTGTACCAATCTACACTCCCACCAAGAGTGGGGAAGAATTCCTTTTTCCCCACAGCCCCATGAACATTTGTTGTCCTTTGATTTCTTAATGACAGTCATTCTTTCTGGGGTGAGATGAAACCTCAGTGTTGTTTTAATTTGCATTTCTTAAATGACCAGTGATGATGAACATTTCTTGATGTATTTATTTGCCATTTGTATTTCTTCATCTGAGAAGTGTGTGTTCATCTCAGATGCCCATTTTTGGATTCGGTCTTTCAGTTTGGGGGGCCTGATTTTTTTCAATTCTATATATGTTCTAGATGTAAGTCCTTTGTCTGAGGGACAGTTGGCTAAATTTTTTTTCCAATTCTGTGGATTGTCTTTTCACTGATGGTGATTTCTTTTCTTTTTTTTTTTGTTTTAGAGTCAAACATAATGTAGCATTTCAGAACAGAACACTGCAAGCTATATAGGTTTTCAAAACATAACAACAGGAGATTAACAATGGTTACCCTACTGTCTCTTGCTTTCTTCAAAATGGTTGTTCATACATTTACAGACAATAAACTCAAACAAAACAAAGTAATATAAAACCAGATAAAACAAAAGAGCATTACAGGCCTTCAAGTCGGATAACAAGAAACTAGCAATGGCTACCATAATGTCCCCTGTTTTTCAAAAGAGCTGTTTCTATCTTCTCACATATTACAATCAAATAGTAGGAAAGGGACTTAAGCCAATCAAATCAAAGAATAAAAGCACCATTGGACTTCAGAACGTTTTCTCCATATTTATCGGGAATTTTGTATCTTATTGAGTCTTTCAGTTTCTTACACTAGGGAGATGATGCTGTGTTTACACATGTGAGTTTGGTTTATTTCACTTATGAGTATAGTCTCAAGTTGCATCCATTTACCTATAAAAGCCTCAATGTGATCCTTCTTTATAGCTGAATAGTACTCCATTGTATAAAAGTACCACATCTTTTTTATCCATTCCTCGATTGATGGGCATTTGGGTTGTTTCCAAGATTTGGCTGTTACAAATTGTGTTGCTATAAACATGGGTTCACATATATCACTGTGGTAAGATGATTTCACTTCTTCTGGGAATACGCCCAGAAGTGGAATAGCTAGGTCAAATGGGACTTCCAATCCCAGCTTTTTGAGAAACTTCCAGACTGATTTCCACAGTGGTTGCACCAGTCTACACTCCCACTCTGTTGGTGATTTCTTTTGATGTGCAAAAACTTTTTAACAAAATGAGATCTCAGTTGTTGAGTCTTTGAAGTACTGTCCGTGTAGTTTGTGTTTTGTTCATGAACTGTTTGCTTACCCTTATTTCTTCAATATTTCAACTTGCCTTATCTTCTAGTAGATTTAGTTTTTCTGTTTTAGGAGTATTTCTTTTTCTTGTTTTGGCACTGGGGATCGAACTCACAACCTCACACTTGCCAGGCAGGCACTTATGCTGCTGAACTAAATCACTGGCCTAGTATTTCTGTTTTAATATTTCAATCTCTGATCCATTCTGACTTTAGTGCCTGGTGATAAACGTGGTCTATTTTTAGTCTTCAGCATGTGGAAAGCCAATTTTTCCAGCATCATTTATTAAAGAGGCTATCCTTCTTCCAGTGAACATTTTTGTCCCCTTTATCAAAGATAAGGTGTCTGACTGTCTTTGTAGCTGTTTCTCCATCTTCTAATCTGTTCTACTAATCCTTAGATTTTTTTTTTTTTTTGTGGCACAGGGCATTGAACTCATGACCTCCCACCTGCCAGGCAGGTGCTTAGGCCACTGAGCTAGATCCCTGGCAATCCTTAGATTTTTTTGCCAGTACCGTACTGATTTTTATCACAACTTTGTAATATAATTTCAAGTCAGGGATTGTGATGCCTCCAAACTTGCTTTTGTTGGCCAGGATTACCTTTGCTATTCTAGGTCTCTTCTGTTTCCAAATGAATTTTAGGATTGTTTTCTCTAGATCTATGAGGTATTCTAATGATATTTTGATGAGGATTGCATTAAATCTGTGTAAGTTTTGGAAGACTGGTCATTTTCACGATGTTGGGTCTTCCTATCCAAGAGCAAGGAATATCTTTCCTTTTTCTGTTATCCTCCTCAATGTCTTTTTTCAGATTACTGTAGTTTTCAATACATAGATTATCATACCCTTTGTTAGGTTGATTTCTAAGTATTTCATTTGTTTTCGAATGATATTGTGAAGGGTGCATTTTTCAATTTCAGTAATTGATATTGGGTTATTCACAATTTTTATGTCTTCTTGATTTAGCTTTAGTAATTCATAGGCTTGTAGGAATCTATCCATTTTTTCTGTGTTTTCCAACCTATACGAGTAAAGATTTTCAAAGTAGGTGTTGATGATTTTCTGAATTTCCACAGGATCTGTAGTAATTTCACCCTTTTTTGTCCCTCATTGCATAAATTTGAGTTTTTTCTGTCCTTTCTTCACAAGGTTCTCTAGGTGTTTTTCAATTGTTTTATTTGTTCAAAGAACCTACTCTTTGACTCATTAATTCTTTGTATTATTCTGTTGGTCTCAATTGCATTAATTTCTGCTCAAAGTTTTATAATTTCCTCCTTTCTATGAGGTTTGGTTTTGACTTTCTATTCTTTTTCTAGAAGTTTGAGTTGTAGCATTAGGTTGTTTATTTGTGCTCGTTCTGTTTTCTGGATGTGAGAATTCACTGCTATGAATTTCTCTCTTAGGACTGCTTTCATGGGCCAGGGATCTAGCTCAGTGTCCTCAGCACTTGCCTGGCAAGTGCAAGGTCGTAAGTTCAATCCCTGGTGCTGCAAAAAAAAAAAAAAAAAAAAAGGACTGCTTTCATTGCATTCCAAATGTTCCAGTATGTTGCATCTGCAATTTCATTTAATTATAGATATTGTTTAATTTCTTCATTAATTTCATTAGTGACCCATTGGTAGTTTAGTAGGATGTTATTTAATTTCCATGTGTTAATGTAGCTTTTGCAGTTTTTTTTCCCATTAATTTCCAATTTCAGTGGACTATGGTCAGATAATATGCATGGGATAATTTCAGTTCTTTTGCATTTACTTAAGCATGCTCTATGGCCTAGTATATGGTCTGTTTTAAAGAACATCCTATGTGCAGCTGAGCAGAATGTGTACTCTGATGTTGGTGGGTGGAACTCTATGTAAATGTCTATTAAGTCCATTTATTCATGTGCTTGATTCAGTTCTGTTATTTCTTTGCTGACTTTTTGTTTAGTTGATCTATCTATTTGTGACAATGGTGTATTTAGGTATTCATTAAAATTGTGTTATTGTATATTTGATTTTTCATGTCTGTTAATATTTGTCTTATATAGTTGAGTGCTCCCATATTTGGTGATATAGATTTATGATTGCTATTTCTTCCTCTTGAAGTTTTCCCCTAACAAGTATATAGTGACATTCTTTATCTCTACTGATTATTTTTCATTTGAAGTTCACATTGTCTGCAAACAGAATGGCTACCCCTGCTTTTTTGTGGTTTCCCGTTGCATGGAATATTGTTTTCCATCCTTTGACTTTTAGTCTATGAGTTTCTTTTTGAGTTAGATGTGTTTCTTCTACACAGCATAGTGTTGGTTCTTGTTTCTTGATCCATTCTGCCAGTCTGTTCCTTTTGATTGGTGAATTGAGGCCATTTACATTGATGGTTACAACTGATATGTAGGGACTTATCTTTGCCATGTTATTTTCCTGTTGTTGGCTCCCTGATTTTTCTTTTTGTTTAATTGCTTGCCTTGGCTGGTGGCTTTTTTCTGTTATTGTTCTGGAAATTATGATCATTTTCATCTCTATCTATCTTGCAGTACTCTTTACAGGGTTGGTTTGGTGGATATGAATTTCTTCAGTTGTTCTTTGTCATGGAAGTATCTTGTTTCTTCATTAAGTTTGAAAGATTTTTTTCAGGATAAATCCATCTGAATTAAAAGTTGTTTCCTTTCAGGACTTGAAATACTTCACTCCAAGCTATCTTGACTTGAGTGTTTGTGTTGAGAGATTGTCCATGATTCTAATCTGTTTTCCTTGATAGTCATTCTGTTTGTTTTCTCCAACAGCATTTAATACTCTTTATTCATGCTGAGTTTCAGGGATCTTGATTATTCTATGTCTGGGTGTAGATTTATTTTGCTTATGGCTGTTTGGAGTTCTATATGTCTCACTTATGTATTATATCAAATTTTGTTACTGTGCTTAGCAAATTTTCTGCAATTACTTTTGCAAACTTTTTTTGTCACTTGTGTTGACTTCTGCATTTTAATTGACACCTATGTCTTACGCTGGTTTTCTTTGCATCATCTTGGAGTTGTTGAATTGTTGTTTGATGGTCTCTTGTTACTTATTTTTATTTATTTTTTTTTGTGGCACCTGGGGTCCAACTCATGGCCTTGCACTTGCCAGACAGGTGCTTAGGGCACTGAGCTAAATCCCCAGCCCTTGTTGTTTTGAGACAGGGCCTCACTATGCCAGTCACACTGGCCTTGATCTCACTTTGTAGCCCAGGGTGGTCTTGAACTCGCAATGATCTGCCTGTCTCAGCCTCCCGAGTGCTGGGATTAGAGGGGCATGTGCCACAGGCATGGTGGTCCCTTGTTATTTTTAAGAGTACTTTTCTCTCATGATAGTTAGCTGTGATACTTTGTTCAAGGTCTGAAAGTCTATTTTCAGTTTTGTTCAGGTGGTTTTACCAGCTTTCAGTGGAATTTTTAATTTTCTGGATATCTCTTTGAACCTGTTTCATGCATTCTATTTCTTTCCTGTATTGTTCATTCAATGTTTCTCTCATTTTCCTATGCTCTTGTACTTTTTTTTAATCTATGTCTTCTCTAGCTGTGCTGATCAATTTCTTCATTAAGGCTGTCATTTCTTTTTTTACCTGAGAGATTATTTCTGATATGATTTCCTCTATGGCCTCTTGGATTTGTTTGTTTACTTCACTTGCTATCTTTTCAGAAATTTCAGGTGTGTGACTTCCATTGCTTTCTATGTTGATGTCTCCTATACTGGTTCCAGATGGGCAGTGGATTCGAGACTGCATTTTTCTTTTCTGTTTTGTCATTTTCACCTCTTCACTGACTTTTCAGTCTTTTGAATCCTGCCAGTCTCAGCTCTCTGTTGTATGATTCTTAGGGTTCTACTGTATGGTGGACATTTGCCCAGTTGCCAGGCCCTGCAGTGTTAGGGAAGCGCTAGTCACCTGAAGTCTTCCTATATTAAGCCATGTGATTTTAATGTAAAAGAATGAATGCCTTAGTAGTTCCTCTCCCTAGACAAACAGCATTTACTCCACAATCAACCTTCTGGTGTCTTTGTTGATCTCTCTGAGATGTTATAACCTCATGAACCTCAAGCCAATACATTTTTTTTTGTTTCTTTAGAGTTGGGTGGAATCGAAAAACTCAATAACATTCATTCTTTTCCTTTCATTTTAGTAGTTTGTACCTTGCTTTGCTACCTAGCACATTTCTATCCAGGCACAAATAATCTGTAAGTACTTGTGGGGTTTTCTACTTTTAGATCTTTCTTTCCCATGTTAGAAGATAGGATGAAAGGATGAAGTTTTTTTTCCCCAACAAAAGAAAGGGTACACTAATTTTGTTTAGAATACTTGTAATATTTATTTCTCTATCTTTTATCAAATTCTTAGACTTTTTATGGTGTCCATATATGATTTAGAGTCCCATTACCCATTATATCTAGCCAAAATTCTATATTATATTACTATTTGTAATCCTTTGAAAACAACCTACCTCTCTTGTGTTTTTTTTTTTTATTTTGCTAGTGGACTAGTTATTCAAATTTTGACTCTAGTTAAGCTTACTGTTGGTCTAATCTAAGAGAACTATTAATATTGTTTGTTGGTCTCCATTTAAAAGTCATGAATGCAAATCTCAAAAGACACTGAACATTCACCTGCCTCTATGCAAATCTCAAGAAAGAAAGAGAGCTCAGTAAATCAGTAGAGGAAGTAGCGAATAAATCTGAAGGCCAGTCAATGTTAAAGGAAAAATAGACAAATTTAAACAGCTAAGAAAGACTTTATTCAAGGCTTTGCCATGAGCAGTCAAGACCAGCTCTGAGCCCCACCAAACTAATCCATAATTATTGCACATATTTAGGGAGTATAATGTAGTATTTTAACCCATCACTTCAAGGAGTTATCATTTTTTTGGTATTTATTTAATTATTTTTGTTATAAGACCATTTGTGACCTGCTTTTTAAATTTAAAAACCCTATTTAATGTTATTAATACTAGGCACCCAGTGAGCCGTTGAGATTTGAAGCCCACCAGGGTGAACCAGTGGAAGAGGGTGTTAGAGCCAGGTCACTGGGCATCTGTGTTGACCCATAAACCAAAAAGATCTTTGTGGTAAATTTTGCATCCTGGATCAGCATGCCCTGCTAAAGTTGGGCTATCACCCTGCCATGGGGACTGAAGGGAGCACAGCTGTCTTCCTAGAAGGCTGCCTTTCAGAGAGAGAGAGCTCTGGGGTCCTTGAAAAAGGCATTCCCAGGTAGGAAACTGGTGAAAAAAACCTTTTGAAAAATTTACATCTCAAAGGGCTGAGAAAATATTTATAATTACATTCTTTCCTAAAGCAAATGCTGTAAGATAGAGGAAGTCAAAGATCTGTAGTCAGGAAAAAAGCATCAAAAATTTAGTTAAGTCAAGGGAACATTAAGGCATCTTGATCATCAGGTAACATTAGCATGGCATATATTGAAAGAAGCAAAACATAATATAACCCCCCCAAGTTGTTGCCCATTGTTTATTTGTCTTTATAGCAAAACTTGTTGAAAGCATTATTTATGTCCCTGTCTCTGGTGAATCGCCTTTCTTTCTACGGCTAATTCTCATGATTAGCCGTAGAATGATTCTCAACCTGTGGTATTCTCCATAACTGATCAGTTGCCAATTCAGATGCCAGTTTCTCTGTATTTTATTTGACTTCAGAAGTATTCAATAGGGTTAACCACTTCTTTCTTCTTGGAACTCTTTCTGCCTTTCCCATGTTTATTTCCCTTCCATTTTATGGGATCCTCCTCAAATCCCTTAGCTGGCTGTACCTCTATAACAGCTAAGGCTGGAACATCCAAGCACTTGGTCTTGGGTCTTCTATTTTTCTTTATTCCTTTTTGTTTTTAAATTGAACTATATGGTCCTTTTTGATAACATCATACTGTCCCCTATTTTGGCATTCTTGTGCTGATGGCTGATTCTCACATTAATTAACCTTCACTGTCCTGCATCTTCAATTTTCATTTTAGTAAATGGCAATATTACCTACTTTTATGGTTTGGATATGGTTTTATGTTCCCCAAATTTTTCTATGTAAAAGGGTTTGTTCCCAGGGTGGCACCGTTAGGAGGGGGTGGAACTATTAAGGGATGGGGTTTGGTAGGAGTCCTTAGGTCATGGACAGTGTGAAGTAACTCTTGGCAATTGGTAGTTCTCTACAGAAGTTTGTGATAAAGATTGCAAGCCAACCACACTTAGTTTTCTCTGAATACTGGCTCAAGATATGAGTGGTTACCCCACACATATTCCTGCCGTGGTCATATGCCATGAAGTGACAGAACAAAGCTGAGGCAGGAGATTAGGGGGTGGCAAAGTGATACAGCAGGTGGGTGTAACCTGGCAATCATGGACATGCAGGACACATGTTGAAGCCCTGCACCTGGGACCAATCAGAGACTGCTATCTTCAGTTCTTCTTGTGGAAGCTCAAGCAGGTTTTTGATAGGACAGTCTAGATCTTACATCAGCCTGAGGAAAGGGAGATACAAAAGACAACTTCCATTAAGGCCACGGCCACTGTGAGATCTTTCTATGGCCCACTCTGCTATCAGAAGGGTGTTCTTTTCCTAATTTTAATTGGCCCCCACTAACCCTGCACAGCACATTTATTTTCCTACCTTTAATACCTTTAATAAATGTAAAACTTTTTTTACTTTTCTTGACCAATTCTTTGCTCAAGACAGCAAGAACCTAGAGAGAATTTCTAAAAAGTGTTCATAGCATCCCTTCCAACAAAGGGTGCCTTCACCTTAGAAGCTGTGCCAATCTGTTTGGACTGTGAACTTGTAGAACTGTGAACTAAATAAATGTCTTTCCTCATGGTCTGTTTCAAACATTTTGTAATAGTGATGAAAAGCTAATACCTATCTAAATCTGAGACTGTATTCCCTATTATTCCCTCACTTTGCATATTCAAATTAAAAACAATCCTTATACTCTCATCATTACATTCTTTCAATCACTACCCTTCCTTGCAATACTATCTCTGATTGCATTTCTGAGTTCCAATATTTCATTCTTCACAGAATCAAGGGAAGAATTTTTTAATGGAGGCGAGTATTTCTGAGAAAGGTCTCATTATGAATAGTCCAGGTGTGCCTTGAACTTACTATGTGGCCCAATCTGGTCTAGAACTCATAATCTTCCTGTTAACATCCTGAGTAATGGGGTACAGGTGTACTTAGATTTAGTTTGTCTTTGTTTTTCAATATAGGAGACTGAATCAAGGGCTTTCGCATTGAGTATATCCCCAGCCTTTTTAAAAAAATTTTATTTTGAAATAAATCAGGCTCACATGTGTAAACACTGTATTGTCTCCCTAGTATGAAAAACTGAAAGAGTAAATAGGATCGAAATTGTATAATAGATACTGTGAAAGTGAAAGGGGGAAGAAACTTCTCAAAAGGAAAGAACAACCGGGATGAGGGAAAGGAGAAAAGAAAGAAGGGAAAAATCATTTATATATAATATGATAGATAATTATACTACTAATTTCTGTTAGTTAATCAAAAAGAATGGTTACTTTCATTGTTTGATCTATTTTTAATGCCTGTATCTTGTAATCTGAGCAACTACTTTGAAGATAACAATATGTAATATATTAACTGTTTTTAATCTCCTATCATGTTGTTTTGAAATTCTGTATCCTCATTTTTGTTCTTTTCTCATTTTAAAATAAAAAACAAAACAAAACAAAACAAAAAAATTTAAGTTTTTTCTTTTTTTATCTTGAGACAGGGTCTCCCCAAGTTACCAATTTGCCAAGGCTGGGCCCAAACTTATATTCCTCCTGCCTTCCAGAGTACTGGAATTGCAAGGCATCACCATGCCTGGCTATAAGGATCTTTTAAAAACATATATAAGATAATAGATCTTGCCATCTATAATTAGAATTAAATCCAAACTCTTCCCATGCCCAGCCAACCCCAGAGGTGCTGGTTTCTGCTTGTCTTGAATTTCAAGTCTTACAACCTCCCTCTTCCCCACTGCCTCAAACTGCTTTGCCCTACTCTCTGTTCCTGAAATTCTTTACATGACTTCTTTTGGAGTAATTGAAGAAAAATCTCTTGAAATTTATTTACCTTTTTGGACTTAATGGATGCAATCTTAATGGGTTATAAACATAGAAATTCACACAGTGGTAAACATCAAAGGGTTTCATAACCATATGCTGTGACTTGTGTCTGGATGTCCCCCTCATGCAGTCATAGGAGGGGTTTTCAGAGGTGGCTGGGTCTAGGGTGTGTGCTGTTGGGGTTAAGGGTGTGTGATTACCAAATTGGTCCACTGATTGGTTTTTCTTAGTTCTGAGTTGAATAACTGGGAGAACCCACCCTGGGTATGAGTGCTACCTGCCCTATGGACAAATGACCTGGAGAGACTGTAAGGCACAGAAAGAGGGCTGCTGTGGTTGCTTGCTGCCTTGCTGCTTCTTCACTGCTGTGCTCCTTTGCTGCCTTCCACCTGCCATGAGCTGTTTCTCCTCTGTGTTGCCCCTCTGCCTGCCACCCTGACTTGGAGCTAGACAACTATGAACTGAAACCTCTACAAACTGTGAGCCAAAATAAACCTTTCCTCCTTTAACTTTGGGTGTCAGGTATTTTGTCTCAGCAACAAGAAAAGCAACCAAGACACTGTATATTGATCATATGGATAATTATTCATTATGGAATGGAAAATTGGGTTTGTGAAAACCTGACTAAGCAATCCGAGATTGCAAACCATTCACCCATGGGTTACATTAGGTTGGGATCATTGTTTTGTTTAATTTATGTGCTATTTTAAAACCTTGTAGATCACAACTGAAAATGTTGATTTTTGTCTTTTTTAAAAAGACTGTGTATCTGTTTTCATGAGCCCCCATTGCCACAATAACCTGAATGAGTGATTCCTTGCCTTCTTTCCACTACTCTTTGTTGTGTGATACTTGCCTGCTTCTCAGCTCCCCTTCTCATACAGCCTGCCTGGACCCTGTGCAGGGTAGATTGCCATATTTATATGTCAGGCAGCTCTGACTGAAAGTCAGTCAAGTTACAACTAATTGATAGGGGAAATATCACATTGTCTTACCCGTCTTTAATTTCACAGAAGTATTATTTTTTATTAAAGGCTGCATAGTTGATGGATTCAATTGTTAACTAAAAATTTGAGGTACTTATCTTTAACATATTATTACTTTTGTATTTTTTCCTAGAATAAGTACATTTTTCTGTTAAGAGTATTAACCTGACAGGTTTTAAACTTAAGATTGCCTAGTAAAGATTACCAATATGAGATAATTCTATATTCTGATAATAATCAAAATATAGTAGCACACTTCCCCATATTTAGGAAATAAAAACATGCATTTAGTTTGTGCCTTTTTCTGATTGCAAATATAGTTTTTTTATACAAAAAAAGCAGAATGAATGAGAATTATCAGCCTGAGTTGGTGACACATTCTTGTAAGCTCTCAGGGGGCTGAGGTACGAGGATCACTGAATTTGAGACCATTAGTGAGTTTAAGGCCAGCCTAAATTATGCGGTGAGACTTTGTCTCAGAAGAAAAAAAAAGAAACAAGGAAAGAAAGAAAGAAAATTACATATAATCCAACCATTATGATTTTTAATGGGCATGTTTGTGCATATGTGTATGGAGACAAATATGTGTAAGGATTATGCAACTGTAGATGATTAGAACAAAAAGAACATACTTAATATTAATTTTCCAACTTTTTAATATGCTACCAACAATTTTAAGTGTCACTAAACTGAGAGTATATTTTTATGAGAAAAAATATTTTATTTTTTATTTTGCAACAAATAACAAATAATAATTTTTCTTTAATTTTAAAATTAATGTAATTAGAACCAATCATTCTTGCTCTGTTAATAAAAAAGGGGAAAAGATAGATAAGAAAAGAAAGAAGTCAGAAGAAAGAAAGAAAGCAAGAAGGAAAGGAAGAAAGAAAGCAAGTGAAAGTTTTGCTTTCTCCATTATTGTATTCTTTATTAAGTTTCTATTTTGGTTTAGTCTCATAATTCAGACTTAGAGATATTTTTACAATATGAAAGATAAGAGATGCTATTCTAAGAAAACTGCTACTATGTTCCAAGAGATTCTAATTTTTTGGTACTCCATTTTGATAAATATAGAAATGTAATTGAATGAATAATTTCAAGAAATATTATTATCCTTCTTAATAGGAATGCTTTTCTTCCTTCATTTGATTAGGCATAAGTACTAGTCAGTTGGATTTGACAATTTTTAATTATTGTGTGCATGTTTGGAACTAAATATGAGCCTGTTTATATTTTCATAGGATTAAACTCAGGTCCACCTTATTACTAATAATAGCACCATCTATGAAATTAATGAGTTTAATTCAGTACACTCAATAAAAATCAAGTAAAATTCCATTTAAAAATGGACTTAATAGGCTGTTTTTAAACTATTATTTCACTTTAGGGATGAGAAAACAGAGTCTGAGGAGCCAACTTGATTCAGAATCGTGACAAGTTAGCAGAGAGTGAGGCCCCAAACTCGTTTGATAGATTTGTGCACCATAGATTTGTCATATTCCTGGAAGCTTGTCTGTCCTGTTTTGCTGAATTCAAAGAATTTCCAGGGCATATGTTTTCTCGGATGATATTTAGCTAGCTTTCTAGTCTTCTGAATACTCTTTCAGTTTTCAGTTCATTTTCTTATGCCTGACTCAGTGCTATGGTTTTGATTGGACTTTATGAAGCATATTATGAGAATCCAGGATTTGTACTTTTTCTTGATTAACTATGCAAAGAATGAGCTATAAAAATTAAAGATAAATTTTATATTCCCTTATATAACAAGAAACAGACTTCTACTTTAAAAGTAGATAATGAATTTATCATGAACAACTTTTTATCCTTAGTGCTTTTTAAATTTTCTATAATGAACATAATAAAAGTTGAATATTACAACCAACAATACATATTTACTATCTAAATCACTAAAATGTCTGGCACACATGCAAAGATTATTTCTCTGTGAATCAGTGCTATAGAGATTTAGGAAGGGATTAAACAATACATAACTATTTCATGTACACTGTAATGTAAATGTATATTTCATCTGTTAGTACCCAAAACAGTATTTTAGGCAACTAAATAGTAGATATTCACTTATTTAAAAGTTATTTATCATAACTGTATAGTTTATAATCTGAGATTATAGCAAATGTATTTAATAGAATAGATGTACCAACTCAAAAAAAGGAATGTAAACATTATATATTGCACGTATGTACAAAAAAGAAGGGAATGAAGAGATGGCAGAGGAAAGGAAGGGAGAGGGGATGAACAAAAGAATTGGGAAGTGTTACGTGCATATACCAATGCCACATAAGGAGTGTGAACGCTATGTTGTGTAAACATGTACGAATAAAGAAAACGATCTGAGAAAAGAATAGATCAAGTTACATCCATCAGACCATCAGTGAATATCTAGAAGTCACTCTTCAAATCTGTCCTCTTCTCTTCCACCCCTCCCTTTTGTGTTCCTGCCTACTTTCTGCAGTTCTAGTATTTATTTGAT
>RJWT010022314.1:0-17242 GCA_004365215.1 Cuniculus paca
GCCTTGAGCTCACTTTGTAGCCCAGGCTGGTCTCGAACTCACAACGATCCGCCTGTCTCAGCCTCCCGAGTGCTGGGATTAAAGGCGTGAGCCACCACGCCCGGCTACAAGAAATACATTTAACTAGAAAGAAAATTCATAGTCTGAAAGTCAAAGGAGAGAGAACAATGCCCTATGTGACAGTGAGCCAGAAAAAAAGTAGGGGTAGCCTGCCCATTAATTGTAGAATGGGTAAGAAAGACATGGTATTTTATTTGGTAGAAACGTACTCAGCTATAAAGGAAGATAACCTCAAGGCTCTTGTAGGTAGATAGAGGCAACTGGTGATCATGCTCATGGATGAAATGGTTCAGAGTCACATGGGTGAATTTTGTGTTGTCTCCCTAGTATAACAAACTAAGGGCGTTAGTGGGATCCAAAATGTACAACACATATTTGGGAAAGTCAAAGGGGAGGAATTATCTACAAAGGGAAGCAAGTGACCACTGTTAATGTATTAGTATGATTTGAAACAATATTGTCTTCATTGTTCTGATTAGTTTCATTTTATTCTGATTTGTTTGACTTTATCATACTTGATGGCATAGACAGCTATTTTAGAGATAACAAAATATATAACTGCAACCATCAAGGATGTCCAATTATCTTGTTTAGAAACCCTGTATTGCTTTCATTGTTTTGTTTTGATTGATTTTACTCTATTCTGTGTTGTTTGATTGTAGTATGTCTGAAGGTGTAGGCAACTATTGTGAAGATAACAAACATTATGGTAGCCACTGCTGATTTACTAGTATCTGGAACTTCTGTATTGCTTACATTGTTCTGCTTTGTTTGTTTTGTTTTGCTTTTGTTTTTGTTTTACTGTTTTATTTTGTTGTATTTTGTTTGATTTTACTCATCCCTGATGGTATGGGCAGGTATATTGCAGATAAGAAGAGGCATTGTGGTAGCCATTATCGATTGCTTTTTACCCTGTTTAGAAGTCATGTACCATGTTCATTGTTTTGTTGTGATTGATTCTACCCTGTTTTATTCTGTTTGGTTGTTTTTTTTTTTTTTTAAATATCCTTGATCATGTTCAGTGAGAACACAGGCATCAGATATGTAATGTTGTCTGTGAAACGTTAGTAGTTTAATTTCTAATTTATCGCTTCTATGAGAAAAAGAAGAGAGTGGATGTATGCAGCATCCTTTTTAATGGAAGTTCCATAAGGAAATACCAGTAGGGCAAGACAATAGCCTTGGACAAGTTATATGCAGTGAGACAAAATAGAAATAGACTTTTTTCAGTTCAAATGGATATGAAAGTTGAGAATGTGTCCATCACCTAAAGCATACCCAGGAACCCTTTGCTTAGAGGCGATGAACTAATATGAGTGACTCACAGACCATGGGTTTTAAAAGATTTTCATAATTTTAGCCCAATTTCTAAAGCTTGCAAAAGTAACTTCATTGTTTTTCACTTTTAAAATAAAATGATTCCTAGAAATAAAGTAAAAATTACCTTTAATGTTTATAAACAATGTTGAGTTTTAGCTGTTTTGATACACCTGTATATGAAACCAAAATACTTTTTTTTTTTTTGGTACCAGGTATTGGTAAAACCAAAATGCAATAAGGGAACGAATCCAAGTTCTTTGTTTATGGACAAAGGATAGACTTGGGGACTAGAGTGCAAAGTGTAATCTTAAGTCATTTTTCTGCTGCAGGAGACTACAAAGAAGGTAGCTAGATGTTATTTTGCTGGATTCCTGTATTTAGGAAACTCAATGTCTATATTTTATCAAATGGCACCTTATTTCACCTATAATGTCAGTCAGATAAACTATAAAACACAATTCCAAGGTCAACTCCATCTTCGTTTTTCCATGGGTGATACTAGCAACTTCACAGTAGCCTCTCAACTGAATGTCAGCTAGAGACACTTGCCAGTGTTGATCAAATAGACCTGGAATGGTTGTAAATTCCCTTCCTGATTTTCTGCCCAACCTTTAGTAACTAGGCTGGTAGAGTTGCAGGATAATTCATCACATGTTAATAACATGAATACCACTAACATGATATAAAAGTCATTCCGAGGACGTAGGTCATTAGATTCAGAAGGTACCACATCAGTCTCTGTGGCTTTACCATCCACTTGATTAAGTAATTCAAACCCAAGCTCTCTCTAAAAACCTTTCCTAATTTTCCCTTTTCTGCACCCCATCTTCTACCACATCCTTTTGACTTTTACCTCCATGCATCTCTTAATTCCATGCTTCTCTCTTGCTCTCTTTGTCCAGGATGCAGGACCCTCGTCTGATGAGGGCCTTCTTGCTGTGTCATCCCATGGCAGAAGGACAAAGAGAGACTGGAAGAGGAAAGATCAAATTCATAGGCTCCAGCCCTTTTATAATCAGGACTGTTCCATTCATGAGTGTGGGTAGAGCTCTTATGAACTAAACACCTCCCATTAGGCCCCGCCTCCCAATGCTGTTGCATTAAGGATTCAACTTCCAGCACATGTTTTTTGGGAGACACGTTTACGTATCTGCAGAGTTCTATGTAAATTCAGTGAAGCCAGGGCCTGTCACCCTGACCCCCACAATTCCATCCCAGTGCCTAGCACAGCTCACAGCAGATACTTAATAAATATTTGTAGAATGAATAAATAAACAAAAACTTCAAGATCCTAGGCCCTTAAACTTTTAAATCCTTGGAGTAACAAAATCTACCAGGACACAAGTGGCAAGATTTACTCCCAAAAAACAGTCTTCCATTAAGCCCTTGGTTTTAGGGGCCACGTATCTGCTCTTAAGGTAGCTCTCACCTTTCTAAACCAACCAGGAAAGAGTGATCATACATTGCCACTTCTATTTCTGCTGTTGAAAGCTTGCTTATTAGAGCTACTTTTTTAGGAAATAATTGGACATTTGGCGTTTTATATATAAATATACATATATATATACGAGTAAATACAGAACATTCATTTAGATTTGTTGACAAGTATAAAGTAACAAAGACATTTATATATGTACATATATATAAAATAATATATAGAAAAATATATTATTTAATATATAGTATTTTTTTTGAGAAAAGTTCTAAGTTGTCAGGCTGGCTTTGAACTTGTGATACCCCTGCCTCAGCCTCCTGAGTATCTCAGATCCCAGGCATGCACTACCATTCTTGGCTAGGGCTCTCTTCTGGAACAAACTTTACATAAGCTTTTTTGAGCCCTCTCTTCAACTAGACCTTAGCCTTGGGTCTCATCTTCATCCTGGGAATAGATAGCAAGAATCACCTCTTCCCTTGATATATGATCACTAACCTGCCTTCTCCAAGAATCCCTCTGATTCTTGCTTTCCTCTCTTAGCAATTATTCATCCACTGGTCCCCTCACTCTACCTGCTGGCTATCAAGCTTGTTTCTCTGCTGTGATTGGAATTGAGCCTCATTTCTTTCTGCTAGTGAAAAACCATGGTGCTTATCACAATAGTCATGAATAACATTCCTTATCATCTTAACAAGTGTCAGAATAATTTTTTTAACAAAAGAAATGATTTTATCTGTCACAGTTCCTATATCTTGACACGTTCTTTCATTTGTTCTTTTGTTCATTCTATCCAGGTAGTATTCAAAATGAAATTTAACTTTGTTTATTGAATATGATTTATTCATATAAAGCACTCTGGGGAGGTGATTTCTTTATTCTTCTCACTTACTGGGGCCTCCTTTGCTATGTCATAGGCTTCTTCGTAAAATGTGCCTTATGCACTGAAATAGGGTTCCCCACTTGAGACTGAGAGGGACAGAGTTGACCTCACCTGGTGTGAAGGAGTGTAAAGGTTTGACCAGAAAATTCAAATATTGATGTCTTACTATAAGAGACTGAGCATCTTTCTAGTCTGGTAAATGGCTCACTTTGGCTGGCATTGGGAAAAGATGCTGTTCTGGATGCTGCTCGTTTGATCACCCGTTGACTTGGCACATACTAGCTCTTTGATGCAGTTCATTTGTCCCTAAGTACAGGTAAAAGGACAAAAAGCCATGAGAAAGCAAAGGGTTGCAGCAACAGTAAGCAACCAGTAACTTGTCTCAAAGACTTCAGTGATGGAGCAATGGAAGAGAAGAGATGGTGTGGCTAAAGGAATTTCCTATTCTCCTCCTCTCTCCTGAGGGGTAGAGAAAGATAAGTAATAAAAGCATGTAAGCAATGGGATGCTTCCAAGTTATCCCTGCCATCTCACCTTTCTGACCACCTCTCTGGCTGGCTACAAAACATCTCAGGGATCTATGGATGTGGAGACCCAGCACCCAGGCCTTCTCTGAGCACTGTTCCTTTGAGAGCAGCGACAGGCCAGAAGAGCTATTTTTGGGCACAGGGACAGTGACACAACACAGAATCTTCCAGTCAGGCCACAAGGGAACAGGTGTTGGGGTAGTTTTTCAGCAGAATTATCTGCTATTTCTTACAAATACTGGTATATTTCCTCTTGTTTTATCATGCTGCTGAGAACATATTTATCTCACCCTACCCAGCTATAGGCTGGAAAATCCTAGAGTCAGTA
Source organism: Cuniculus paca (assembly GCA_004365215.1). Taxonomy (NCBI): domain Eukaryota; kingdom Metazoa; phylum Chordata; class Mammalia; order Rodentia; family Cuniculidae; genus Cuniculus; species Cuniculus paca. The sequence goes on from RJWT010022314.1 coordinate 4,551, forward strand.
GAGTGTGTGGGCTACTATAGACTTTGAAGAAAAATGTCATGAATGAATGAATCTAATTGGAATTGGGATTTAAACTGGATTCCAACATGAGAATCACAAACTGACATGGGAGTCTGCCCAATTGCATTTTTAAAACTACAGCTAGGCCACCAGCAAGATCTGAGTCAGAGCTATTGTCTATTTTCAACTGGAAATGGCTGTTAAAATAAGTAGTTTAAATGCAGACAGGCTAGGAACACTGCTGGCTGGGGTCCGAGGCTGGGGCTGCCATGTTTGAAAGACTTTCAGGCTGACAGATAAGGCTGTGTCTCTTGGATTTCTGTAGCATGTGTGCTGGAGAGGTACAGCAGCTGCACAGAGAGCTCTCATGGACTTCAGTTTTGTCAGGGCTAAAGATAAGGGGAACACATAATACAGAACATGATCCTTGACAATCGCAAGTCGAAAAGGACTTTATTTTAATCCTTTAGCTCTCAAGAGACCCAGACTTCGTTAATGGACATAGGAATTCAGGATATGATTTGGGCTGAACTCATCTTATCATCTATACCCTCTGTGTGCTAATGTAGCATCCAGAGTATGAATACATCTGTAAAGTTCTGGATTCAATACTATTTTCTCTGGGGGTAATGAAGTAGATCAGATCCTGAGTCAGGAAAAGCAGGCATATTTTTATTGATTAGGAGACATAAATCATGATGACTATCAGAAAGTACAGATAATATCAGACATCTGAAGGTCATAGGACTTTTCCTGAGCTTGGATAGGTAAATGGAATTTCTCAATATTTTGTTTCATTATGAATATATCTCTTCCACTGAAAGGGAATTTATTCTTTTGACTGTTTATTTTTCCTCATTGTCTACCTCTAACAAAATGTATTCACACAAAGAGGATGTTTTATAAATATGACAGAAATTTTTCTCCTTTACTTTGGGGATTTTACTTGGGTGCAATAAAAAACATTCATTAACTTAAAAGCATTTTTCAAAATGCAACCTTACTCCAAGTTTAATTATATACAATTTAGGTCACCTTATTTTAAATAGGCTCTGAAGCAGCTGTCCCTGAACTACTTTCAATGTTTTGCATGAGTAAGTTTCCCTATTACAGAGAAAAAGTGGACAGTTAGAAGTTAAAGACAAGTGTTTCCTCTACAGAAGTAGCCTGGAGATAGTTTCCTAGGGTAATAAGAAGCAGACAGAGCTGGGATACACTGATCCACCTGTACTGTGTCTTCTCTTCCAGTAGATTTGGGAGGCAAGTCCCTCCCCATGCCCTGGGGGGGGATAGGGAGAGGTGAAGGGTGGGTAGAGGGTGGGAAATGGTAGGAGGCCTCCCTCTCTCCAGGTTCTCTTTAAGCACCTTCTGATAGGGAGACAGCAGGCCTGATATAGGAATGCCAAGCTGAAAGCCCTAGAATGAGAAGTCTTCCCTTTATGGAGTGCAATGTTTTGAAAACAGCCTCTAAAAAGGAGTCTGTTATGGTTTGAATGCAGCACCCCCCATCCACTCCTAAATTCATACACTAGAAACTTAATCCACAATGCAATAGTATTGGGAGGTGGGGCTCAATGGGAGACATTTAGGTCACAAGAGCTCTGGTCTCATGAATGGATTTATAACACTACAAAAATAGTTTTTGATGAGTGGGTTTTCTCTTTTTGTTCTGCATTCATGTGTTTTGTGATGACATGTTAAGAAAGGCTTTGCCAGATGCCAACACTGTAATCTTTGATTTCCCAGCCTCTAGAACTGGGAAAAAATTAATTTATCTTTATTACAAATTCTCCAGTATCAGATGTTCTGTTATAGTAGCACAAAACCAACTGAGACAGTCAAAACTGACACTACATTTCCCTTTTGCTTTAGAACTTCACATCTATTTTAAAGTATCATTTTTTTCTAAGATGGCTGTTAAACACTACACTCCCTAAGGCCCTGCACGAGGGAAATACATATTTGCACTCCTCCCAAATGACACTCAATGTTCATGTCATTTGGTCATATGGTTGTTTTTTCCATGACTGGTCTGTCTGCTAACAAGATTATAAGAAGCCAATGAAACAGAAAGCCAGTAATTTAAAGAATATGTATCATATCTTCAAATACATTTCTGTTATGTGACTGAATTCTGACTCATATTACCTTATAAATATGCTGCAATCTACAATCTATAACCTCATTGCCTCCCAGAACAGCACAGCAGAGAATTTATTCTCTGTTTTCTTGTTCATGATGCTGTATTGTTGTCTTTCTTCCCATCTGTGCCCCTCAGATTTCTTTTACTTGAGCCTCACTTTTCCAAGGAAGCCTTCCACTCTTTTTCCAGCATCTTTGGTAATTTAGTCACCTGAGGACTTGTCATACCACAAGTTCATCTAAGCTTACCAAGAATCCAATTCTGAAAAGGAAAATGCTGTCTCTTACACCACTGATGTATCTTTCTAAACCTGGCTTGTGAAGGCTTCAGCAGAAGCTTCATGCTCAGTCACTTCCTAAAGTAAAAGTCAGATAAAAGATAAAATGTGCTAACTAATGCTTTTAAGAGTGCCAGTCCTATCTAGCCTACTTTAGAGTCTCACTTGTCTCAGAGGTACTTCCAGTTTTACCATCTAAGACCCCAATTCCTGAGTCTCCATGGATTTCTGTTCTCTGTCTGTCTGTCTGTCTGTCTATGCTGGGCATTGAACCTGGAGCCTCACACATGCTCGTAAAACATGCCATTGATCTATATCCACAGTGCTTTTTATTTTGAGAAAGGATTTCTGCTAAGTTGCCCAGCTGGTCTCAAAGTTGCAATCTTTCTGCTTCAGCCTCCTGAGTAGTGATCACAGCCACACACCACTACACTCAACTTCTCCCACCATTCCTATTTCAGTGAGTGCTGCTCCCATTCATTGAGGTCCCAGTCAAAAACCTCAACCTCATCCTTTGTATCTGCCTTTTCCTTACTCTCTCCTCGAACACATCGCCACTCTTACCCAACTTATCTCCTAAACATCTCTCTAATCACCTATAAACTCCTCTTCATCTCCACAGCCACACACTAGTCCAGGCTCTGTCACCCTGTCCCATCATCTACTGCCATGGCCTCCTGTTGGTCTCAATGCCCATCTGCTATCCACATGCAGGTCTGCTCACATCACCCTCTACTCAGAGGCTTCCTGTTTGCTCTTAGATAAGGACCCTTCAGTGTCAGTCTCTCCAAGGCGTGGCCTGTTGATCCCCTTCCCAGCATCAGGCTGTACTGTCCCCCTGTTCCTTCCTACTCCATGGGCCTGCCATCCCCCTCTAACTCACAGTGCATTTCACATGCAGACCCTTTAACCCCAATCTGCTGACAGATTGTTTTCTGCCATCACAGAGGATACACACTTCCCCTGGGAAGTAATCAGCTCCCTGACCTTCTGGTCCAGATCCACTCTCCCTTAGTGCTTATTGTATTTATATTTGCAGTGACCGGATCAAACCCAAGCTCTGGGAGTACACAGAATATGGGCTGGCTTGCTCTGTGTTGCAACCCCAGTGCTGAGCGTGGTTTCCAGCCCAGAGTAGGCATTCACTGAGATGAGTGTATTTGGATAAACAGTCACCACAGAACAACAGAGCATTTCAAACCATTATCATGTATATTATCTCAATTCCCCCTTACAATAGACTTGTTATTGAAATAGAGAGAGGTTCTGGGGTGATCAAAGCTGAGACAGACTTCTGATCCCCAGTTCTGCTCTTTTTGCAAACTGGGTTTTTTCGCCTAATGTAGTATGTATCATTCTACATATCGACTATGAGGAAACAGCAAAAAATGCCTTGATGAAACAGACTTTAGTGTCAGTCACCTTGCTTCAGATCTCAGTCCTGCTTTCATTTACTAATGTGACTTCAGACAAAGTAATCCATCTCTCTAAGCTAATGAAGTGTCCATCACTGGGTTAATAAAACAATTAAATGGAACAATGTGTGATTAGTATCTACCCAGGTGACTCGCACACAGTAAAGATATAAAAATGTTAGCTAATAATAATGATGAATAAACAGTGCACGAGTTCCTTTTAGTTCCATACTTATAAGGAATTCTTAAAGTATGGCAGATTATTTTCTGTACCATGACCTTGCTATGGGCGATAAGGATCGTAGCTTCTGATTATACAGTATCGAGCACTTTCCCTCATTATATTAAGAATTTTAGCCCTTTGCCTTCTTTGCTTGCCACAACTTCAAGCTGTCTCATCACTATGCCTAGTCTTTGACTGCCCCAGAGTTTTTCCTGGCACCGGGATTCCTCTCTTCTCCCCAGCACAGCTCCTGCATCTAGGCAGAAGCCTAAATGTGTGTTCCGTTACAACCTCTGCTATTGATTACCACCTGCAGATTTTAATTTGAGTCGTCTCACTGTCCTCTTACATCACTACCATATACTCCTCTTTAAATTAGTGTAGATTTTCCTAGAAGGGCATGAAGAAGTGGATAGTCCCAGCTGTTCCCCAGCACGGGAACTTTCTGTAGCACCCATTTCTTCACTGATAATGTACCCACAAACCCTTCTCCTCAAGTACATTCCTTCTTAGAGCACAATTTAATCTACTGGAAGTTAATGAGATGACCAACTCACTGGTTATGCCACATCAAACCCCCTAGATAATATAAGAGTGGATGGAGAAATCCCCTTCTTCCTGGGAGCTCCTCAGTTAAAGTTTTTGTCTACAAAGATGAAGCAAATGTTAACATATGTCACTTTAAAAAACACTACAAACTCACAGAAGCAGAAATAAGCTTATCATCTGAAACTACCTTCTAATGCCAACTGAATCACAAGTGTTCAATGTCAGGACCAGGGCATCCAAGCCGACATCAGCATTCCCCAAGTGAGAGATGGTCTCTCCATGGTGCTCTATTTCCCTTGCCACAGGGCATAGGATGCCCTTAGAACTGAGCCCCTAGCCCACTGTTACTTCTCATTGTGAGAAAAAGTGGGGACAGAGGGAAAGAGCACAGGCTGAGAGCCACACGCCCCCCAGTCTTTGTGCTGCCCCTTCTCAGTCGTGCAGCCTCAGCTACATTAGCTTCTCTGAGCTGCTATTTTCCATCTGGAAGATTATTTCCTATACAGGATGTTGTCAGAGCTCTGGGGCCTCATCTGGAGCCCAGAACATACAGCCAGCCTTTGTCTCTGAGTTCTTTAATCTATGGATTCTCCATCCACAAATTCACCCAACTTCAGATTTAATTAAAATAAATTGTGTCAGTGTGGAGCTGGTGTGACTGTTAATCATGATGTCAGTTTGATTGCATTAATAAACACCTCACAGATTAGTAAAACACACTTCTGGATGTGGCCGTGGGATGTTTCCAGGGTAGGCTGGACAGAATACAAGAAAATAGAGGAGGACTTTGACATTCATTTGAGAAGTTCCATTCCACTCGAGCAAGGGTTTTTTGCAACTGCCATCAGGTAGGGGTATCAGATTCCACCTTCTTTGGCCTTTCATGGGGACTCACATCAGAGACGGAGTTTTTCCTGGCACAGACTGGCACTGTATCCTGGATCCCTCTTGCTTTTCTGCTTCCAGCTTCTTGGGTTGAGCAGCTACTGAATTCTCTGGTTCGGCAGTGCACACTCTCCCACCTCTAATCCTGTAGTCCTGCCTGACAGATCCTTTGCACAATATATAATTTCCACCCCCCCATTTTCTATCAATTCTGTTCCACCAGAGAACTTTGCTCAACACAGCAAATGTGAGGTGAGGTCCTAGGTAGGTTTGATCCCTAGCACAAAAAACTGAAACAAAAACCAAAACTAAATACTATGTCTACACTGAATAAGCACACACTTTTCTTTCTTGCCACTATTCCTTAAACGATGCAATATTACATTTATTTGGATAGCATTTATATATTCATTATTATGAGCAATCTAGAAATGATTTAAGATAATAAGGAAGATGTGCATAGGTTGTATGCCAATTTTATACAAGGGACATGAATTTCCATAGATTTGGGTATCCAAGGGATCTTGGAGCCATTTCCTTATGAATACCAAGGGATCACTGTATTACCAGGTCAAAAATCACTAATACTTTGAGTCCTTTTTGTTTTCAGTTGTAAGGATTTTTAAAAGGTATATTACATAAATGAACATAGTAAGCTCCAAAATATTCAAGGGTATACTTTTCTTTATCTTTGACAGTCATTAGTCTCTACCTGTAAGCCTCTTTTTCCTCAGTATTGGGCAACATAATCTAGTTGCTTTTAGGTAGAATTAAATTCCATTATTTCTAAGTTTTAGTTTCTGTAAATCAGTCACTTTCCAGTGTGAAAATGGTCTCCTGAATTTTTCTTCTCTTGTGCTCCTCCCTGGACTGATTCCATGCTCCAGGGAACTCACGTAATGGGTGTTGGTAGGAGCAGGAAAGTGTTTGCTTTTGGCTCCTTTTCTAGCAGGCTCCGGGGCTGCCAGTCTTTGAGCTATGACTCATCTGTGTGGATACAGGAGAAATGTCTTTTACACCACACCTACCTCAATGCATAAGCACCTACCCACAGTTCTCTGTGAGGTAACCTTTGGCTGTTGGTCTCTATGGGTACCTAGTTCCACCCTGTTTACACCCAATTCTTCTCCAGATATGATGTCCTCCTTCCTCCCCCCTATTTAAGGCACAGAGTTGGTATCAGTGCTGTTCTTCATCCTTGGACTCAGCCTGAGGCAGGTGCAAAACAGACTAATTCTCAATTCTCAAGATTCCTCTGGAACACTCCTCCTGCTGTGGTGTAGATATGGGTTAAACGTGTTCCCAAGGATTCATGTATTGGAAGCTTGGTGGCAGTGATGGGACCTTTAAGAGATGGAGTCTACTGGGAGGTCACTGGGGTTGTGCCCTTGGAAGGGAGTCCCCATAGTTCTCATGGGACCTAGTCACACTGGTTTCCTGTCTTGGCATGTAACCCCTCTCTAGCACATGCTCCTGCCATGATGCCAGCTACCATTATGTGATGCAGCCAGTGCTATACTGTCTGGACTTTACACCCCCAAAGCTGTGAGTTAAACCTCTTTTCTTTACAAAGTACTCGCCTTCAGCTATTTCATTATAGTCAGACATATCCACTTCTCTTTCCAAGCTTGGATCATTTCCAACTAATGGAAAGTGAATGGGACACTGGAGACTAGTTTCTGCCCAGATTCTCTGCCCTTTGAAAATATTTTTATGTCTCTCCCCATTTTCAGTATGAATCTGAGCTCTGTGGTTACTGTTATGGTAAGGGGTACCTGTGTGCCTGTCACCCACATCACAGGTGGACAAGAACGTTAGGGAACTCTGTGAACACTACTCATCTCAAATTAACATCTCACTGTAGTGTGTCTCAGAGTCAATCTGTCCTCATAAATGAGAATTTCACCCATCAACCACTAATATATTTCCTTTTGTGTAAACTGCAAATGAGTAAGACTCAGTGGACACTACAAAAATTTCATGAATTGTGATTTACTTTTTAAGTTCATGTTTTAAATCAATGTAAACACTAAATTCATATTGGTATGTGTTTGTGACATTTTTGTGTACAGTTCTATAAATTTTACAACATATAAATTCATGAAATTACTGCCACAATCAAAATACAGAATAGCTTCATCATGGAAAATCTTCCTTTGCACATTCTCTACTTATATCTGACTCCTGGCAACTACTAATCTGTTCCCCTGCTAGGACAGTTTTGTCTTTGAAAATCTTGTATCAGTGGAAGTTTACAATAGTAGCCCTTTAAGAGTGGCTTCTTACACTCAAAGTAATGCCTCTGAGAATCACTCACCTCATTACATGTAACAGTAGCTGATTTCTACTTTAATATCTGTGAGACTAACACATCTTTCATTATTGACTCTGGCAGTTTTGACTTTCTGTGTCTTACAATAGGTCTATCAATTTTATTGACCATTTAAAAGAGCCAGCTTTTAGTTTCACTGATTTTCTTCATTATTTTTTTGTTTTCAGTTTCATTGATTTCGCTCATCATTATTTCCTTTCTACTACTTGCATTCAATTTGCTTTTTTTCCCCCTCTACTTTAGCTTACTGATTTGGAACCTTATGATATTTCTAATATTAAATTTCTACATATTAAGTGATATTAATGCTATAAAAATCTTTCCTCAGCACATTTGCTGTATGTACTCACAAATTTTGACATGTTGCTTTTCCCATTTCTTTCAGTTCAAGTACTTTCTAATTTCTTTGCTACTTCCTCTTTATGACTTAGAAGTGTTTTATTTACCATCTGTGTGCTTAGAGATTTTCCTGTTATCTTTCTCATTAGTTCTAGAAAACATATATTGTGCAATTTCAATCCTTTTAAATTTGTTAGTTTGAGACACAGAATATGGCCTATCTTGGTGAATGCTCCACATCCACTCAAAAAGAATGTGTATTCTCCTACTGTTGAGTGGAGTATTTTATAAACATTAATATGATACTGTTTGTTGATATTCAGTCCTTTCATATTCTTGCTAGTTTTTGTTTACTGCTTCTGTTTGTTACCATATCAGTCACTTTCTCACTGCTGGAACAAAATAACTGATATTCACACCATAAAGTGGAGAGGCATCAGTGGCTCATGGTTTCAGTCCATGGTTCACTGGTTTCCCAAAGCAGAAACAGCAAGGGGCAGGGGTGAGGCAGAGGACAGCTACTCATTCCGTGGCAACCAGAAAGCACAGAGGGAAGGAAGGAGGTGGACAGGGAGATGTACCCTTCCGGGTCACAGCCCCAGAGACTTCCCTCTTCCAATCAGATTCTCTTCTTCAGGGATGAAAGGTGTACTCCTTATAATTTCTCTCTGGCAATGTTAATTGCAGTCAACTTGGCATCTCACTGATTCTATTGCCTTTCATTTTGATTTCCACTTCATAAACTAAATATCTGTCATAAGCCTTTATTTTATTTTAATAAAAGCATTTATAGGGCATTGAGCTCTTTTACAGAGAAATCATCATCCTGCAAATCCATAAATATTTTCTGATCACCTTTATAAAGCTTAGCTATTCTTGTCACATCATATTTGTTTGCTTTGGCCAAAAGAAGCATGTTGATAAAGAGAGTTTGGACATTTTGAAGAGCCTTGACCCGTGTCCATACTGCTCAGACAAATCCATCACCTACAGAACTACAGTGTGGAAGTGGTTCTGTAGCCAAGGCTGTGATGGTGCATCTTGCTGGTTCTGATCCTACTAATAGTGATCCAAAACTCACAAAGTATCTAAAACTTAATCATAAGAATATGAAATATACATATATATATATATATATATATATATATATATATATATATTGCTCAACAGATACTTGCTTATAAACACATAGAGCTGGATGATAACCACTTTTGCTCTCATCACCTCATCGATGTAGCTACATTTCCCAACATGAGTATCCACAAGAAAGCACAGTCTTTGCATTTGGGAGAGTGCTTGGCAAGTGGCACAAATGTAGGTACTTGTTCTATGTATTCCAAAGCCTACTCTGTTGCTTGATAATAGTGTGCAGTCACCTGAGGGTAGCACACCTCACTTGCTAGCAGTGGTGGAGAGAGTCGTATTTCATAAGCCACACAAAATCTTTAGCTCATTTTCCTCCAAATTTTGGCAACATTTAATTATCCTAAGCCACCTTGTAATGATACTTGCCATAGAGAAATTCCATCAAATCAGCATGAAATAGATGGATGTCATGTATTTTGGAAATTCCATTAGAATCTGAGTCTGTAATGGTAATTCTATTGAGTAAATATGACATTTGTCATGTGAAAATGTCTAATATGATGAATTTTGTAATGTTTATAAAGACTTGCTGGAGTCTTTAGTTGAGTCTCTGATAATATTAGGTCAATGAAGTCCTAAAGAAAGGAGACGGTCACATGAAAATATTCACAATACAGAAAGGTGAACAGTGCCGGTTGTTTTGTGAATTTGTTCCCCACTCCCACCCCATGTGGAGATTCAGGCTGCACCAGGGTGGACGACCGCAATGTGGCATTGAAGCTGTGTCACACGATGCTGGTGGTGGGCTGTGCGAGGAGGCACAGTACGGCAGGGGCCACTGTTTTCCTTTCCATATTTGGTCCTCTTTTTCTCTTTTCCTCCACCTTTTAGGTTATGTAAATATTCTTTCATATTCCATTTTCATTATTTATTGTATTTCTATTATATCTCAAACAATTTTCTGGTTTTGATCCAGGAATTATACTATGAAAACTTAACTTTTCACAATCCAATTAGAATTGATATCTGGCCACCACAAGTGAAATGCAGAAACCTTGCCACCATAACGGTTCCTTGCCACTCACCCCTGTGGAGACATTTTATTAATCACCCATATATACACTGTGAACTCCATCCAGTGGTGTCATAAAAATAACTCCAGAAGGAAAGCGTAATCTATTATGCTTATTTTTTGTTGTCATTTTTGTGGTAGTAGAGATTGACTCCAGGGCCTTTGTACAGAGCGACATCCCCAGCCCTTTATTCACTGCTTATTTTGAGACAGGGTCTCATTAAGTTGCTAAATTACCCAGGCTGAGATCAAATTTGCAATCCCAGCCTTCCATAGTGCTGGGATTACAGGGTATGGTATCATGCCCAGTTGAAGATATTTACTATTTCCATTGCTATTTATTCCTGTTATTCCAATTTTTCTTCTGGTATTACTTCCCATTTATCTGCAGCACTTCTTTAATGGTTGTGTATTTTACCTTTTATTTATTTTTGAGACAGGGTCTCACTGTGTAGATTAGGCTGGCTTTGTACTATGTAGCCCAGGTTGGCCTCGAACTCATGGTAATCCTCCTGCCTCAGCTTCCCAAATGCTGGGATGAGAGGGGTGTGCTCCACACCCAGATGTTTATGGTTATTTTACACCAAGGCTGCTAACAAGGAAATTCTTTTAGTCTTCCTTCATCAAAGGATGTGTTTATTTTATCTTCTTTTTAAAATTCTATTTCCACTGGTTATGGAATTTGAGGTTGATGGTTCTTTTAGCACTTTGAAAAATTGTCACTGTCTCTGGTCTCCATAATTTGCTGAGAAAGTTGTAGTCATTCAAACAATTGTTCCCTTATAGGCAAGGTGCAAGTTTTCTACAACAGCTTTCAATATTTTTTCTTTACTTTTAGTTTTTATCATGTCTGGGCGTGGGTTTCTTACCCTGTTTGATGTTCATGTTTTTTCATCCTGGGGAAGTTTTCGACCATTAATCTTTTTTTTTTCTTTTTTTCCTTTTTAAGACAGGGTCTCACTGTGTAGTTCAGGGTGAACTTCCACTCACCAGGTCACCCAAGCTGGCCTTGAACTTGTGGTGATCCTTCAGCCTCAACCTCCCAAGGGCTGGGATTACAGCTGTGTGCCACTATGCCTGGCCTCAACCATTATTTCTTAACCACATTTTTGTACCATGTTCTTTCTTGGTCTCCAATGACAGAAATATTAGACATTTAATATTGTCTCATAGGATCCTGAGGATACAGTTTTTAAATTATAACTAATGTTTTCTTCTTGTTGTTCAGATTGGAAAATGCCGATAAATCTGTCTCCAAATTCATTGGTTCTTCTCTATCATCTCCATCCAGTGAGTTTATCTTGAATATTATATTTTTCAATTCTAATATTTTCCATTTAGTTCTTTACTATATCTTTTATTTCTTGAATAAGACTGATAAACTTCCTATTCAAAAGTATTTCCCCTTACTTCTTGGAGAAGGGTCAAATAAATGTAATGTCTACCATGTTCACTTTATTGTCTGTTGATTGCCTTTTGTCATATGGTTCTCTGTATGGTGAGCAATTTCTGATTGGTAGGAATTTTGAATATTACGTTATGAAGTTTTGGGTCTTGCTTATATCCTACAGAGAATCAAAAGCACGTAGCTATCAGGTAGAGTTCAGGAAGAGTTCCATCCAGCCATCTGCAGGTTGCACTCCCAATGTCAGCTGTGTTTACAAAGCTATAGAAGTGCCGTCAAGATCTGTCCACATTTGAACCACACTATAGCCGTTGTGGTGCTTGGGTAGTAGTCTATCCTGCCGTTCATTTCTCAAAGTCTTTGTGTGCATTTAGGGTGAAATTCATATATATATATATATACACACACACACACACACACACACACTCAGGAATGAGCCCAGGGGTTCATAAGCACTTCATGCAGTGTTTATTCTAAGTTCTTCCCAAGTTCAGTCTCTTCACTCCTTTCTAGTTCCTTGGGGATCCACTTGCTTGTCCTCCAGCCAGAAATCTTATACTATAGTTACCGCCCCTCACTGTGCTCATATCTGCAGCCAAGTGGAGGGAGAACAGAGAAAGGATAAACACAATGGAGCTTTCCTTCAACGGTTCCTTTCCCCTCACCCCTGTGGAGACATTTGATTAATCACCCATACGTACACTGTGAATTCCATCCAGTGGTGTCATAAAAATAACTATAGAAGGAAAGGATAATCTATTATGTTTACTTTTTGTTGTCGTTTTTGTGGTAGTAGGGATTGACTCCACATTTCCCTGCACAGCTCACCCTAGTGGAGAGGAAAGTTGTCTTTCCATACAGTGTGGCTTTGCCTGGTTCCTGCTGCTGCTCACAGGTTAGGGCATGAGAAAATAAAGAAGAAAAAGAGAGATTTCCTTAGGTCTCTGTGGGTTCTAGTAGTTGCTT
>RJWT010022315.1:0-17241 GCA_004365215.1 Cuniculus paca
AAGAAAAATCCTGTTCACAAGGTCTTAGCACAATGAACCATATTTTTATCCAGCAATACTTTTATTTAAAAAACTCTTGTGGGAAATGCTCAAAGAACATCTGCTTTCTTAAAAAATTTAACCTAAATATTTAAAACTCTGAAGCCACATATTCCTACAAGTGTCACAAGGTATAAATGCATGAGAGTGTTAACATCTGGTTAGAATAGAAGTACGTTTCACTGTGCCTGTCAAGATGCATTGCATAACTAAAGTTGTCCAAATTCCAAGCTAGAAATTTATTATTTGAAAGCAAGATGAAACCAAAACGCAAGTCTTTTAACCTAAACATAGGCTTGCTGAGGAAGAACAATGAAAATGTGTCTACCCTTAAAGTCCTGAAAGAGGATACAAGCAATTTTTCACTGTTTTTAATGAGCTTGGCAATCTAACTGCAGTTTGGAAGATTTTTTTAAATGTAGTTATAAGTCAACATACAAGAAAGTAAGATAAATATCCATTTTTTACCTTTGATTTTCAACAATTAACAAAACAATACCTAATTGTAAATGTTTTCATGTATTCTGAGTGTATCTGTGTAATACATATTGGAAGTAAAATTATAATGCACAATTATCAATTGTTATACAATTTACAAAGGAAAATCAAAATGTAAAGTAACTTCATTTTTGATTCTCTGAATGTCTTCTCTTCAACCCTCAAAGTAAAGACTCCAGCAAGATTTCTACATATTGTTAACTGCTAATAAAAATGGCATTGAAGCCAGGCATGGTGGTGCATGCCCAGCACTTGGGAGGCTGAGGCAGGAGGACCGTTGCAAGTTGGAGACCAGCATGGGCTACAAAGTGAGCTCAAGGCCAGCCTGAACTGCATAAAGAGACCCTGTCCTCCCCGCCCCCCCCCAAAAGGCATTGAAAATCCATTCTTAATATAATGGGCTTAGGATACAAAAAAATTTAAGATTAGAATTCAAAAGACCCAGTTTTTTCTGCTGACTTATTAAACAGGAACACATAACCCTGGGTTAATCACCCGTCCCCATTAAATCTCAGTTCAATCCTTTGTAAGCTAGAAATAATAATTCCTGCTTATTTGGTATTTACTTCAGGCCATTATAAAAGTACTTCAAAGTTCTTTGCAAGCCATAATGTATATTAATTATTAGTATAATAATGTATTGTAACTTTACAAACCATTGTACTTTTTCAAAGTTCAGCCACATACGTCACCTCATTTTCACGTGATAGTTATCTTTTACCTCATTGGTCCTTTGGATGAAGTGGAATAATCTAGTGGTGCATTTCAGTGATGACCTGTGTAAAATGTCCAGGACCCTTTGTTGCACCTGCCTAGCGTAAGTTCCCCAGCTGCATTCAGAGATTCACTCCCTTCCAAAAAGCACACAGTGTCTCCTCTGAGCTCAAAAATAGCTTTCAGATCCTTCATCCCTGATATGTTGGGCTGATTGTTACCGCTTTGAAGTTCCTTGTGGGAAGTTTGATCAGGTTCCAGTGGGCATCTCCAGTGGAAGTGATGCTGTGTTTACCAAGGGTTTCTCTCCATTTTCCCAACATCGCCAATCTGTGAGCTGCACAACGGACAGCACATGTCTCAGATTCTCTCTCCTGAAGCCACAAGGAGTTTGTGGAATCGTGAGAACTCTTCTCTCCCCTAGTCTGCGCCATACTTAATTTCTAGGGAACTAAAGCATCTTGCATGTTCCCTAGGGGCCCATAAATTCCCTCATGAGAATGCATAACCCAGCTATAAGATCTTTGCTTCTGGTTGGATCGGTCCTTGAAGTTGGACGTGAGAGTCATGACCTGAGAGAGACACAAGGTGCCTCTACGTCTCCGTGCTCCCAGCTCCTCCCCCTAAGGATGCACAAGGAGCTCTTCCTTTTTAAACCAAGACATTTGAGAAAACGAATTTCTGCTGTGACTTCCTGGAATGGATGATCTGACATTACTGTCCTTTCTCTTGTGCTATAGAATTCAATTTATAATTATATGCAGTTTAATTCACACTTACTGACTGATATCCGTCCTGTACTTTCCAAGAAATAAGTTCATAACAGAGGTCTGGGTGGATTTTCTTATTATGGTAGCTCTAATTCTTCGTATATAAGAGGTGGCCTAAAAATAATTCTTAAAGAACAAATGACAACTAAGAAAGTATATACTCAAAGTAATAATATTGTCCAAGTTATTACTGGAAATGGTCAACAGATCATGTGTATTGAAGGTGTTTTAATTTTGGTCTATATAAATCTTGGTAATATTTCATTTTTTTTACAAAGATACAAGAGAATAGTTCTCAGCAAGAAGGAACAAATTCTTGATACATGTAATGAGATAAAAAAATCTCAAATGCATTATTCTCAGTAAAAGAAGCTTGTTAAAAAAAGTCTCCAAGATGTTTTCATTTGTATGACATTTTAGAAAAGTAAAACTATAGGAACAGAAAGCACACAGGACATAGGAAATGGGAGAGGAATTAATGAGAAAGGGTAATAATACAGCTGTAAGAAGTCATGGAAATGTTCTATCTCTTTACTGTAGTGATAGTTTTATGTTGGCATACATTTATTAAAACACATTGATCTGTATACCTGAGAATGATTTTTTACTGTGTAAATTATATATTAATGGATCTGACTTTTGTTTTTATTTATTTGTTTGTTTGTTTATTTATTTTTGTCCTGGGGGATTGAACTCATGACATCGCGCTTACCAGGCAAGTGCTTGAGCTGCTGAGCTAAATCCCTGGCCTTGAACCTGACTTTTGAATTATAGACTTATATACAATAAATAGTAAATAAAACTGATGAATAGTAGAAAAAAACATGAAGTGAAAAGGTCACAAGGTTTTCCCGAAGTGGATTCACTTGAAATTCATCAGAAAATAGAATTCCTATTTCAACTGGAAGAGAAGAGTGAAGTTATAATATTGGCTAGAGAAGTTCTTACTGTTGCTACACAGTAATCTTAATGGTTCAGAGTATTAAGGGTACATGTTTTACTCATGTGGCAGTCTGCTTTAATATTTTCAAGGCATTCTTCTAAGAGATTACAAGAAGCATTAGTCCCAAAGGTTGCAGGTCTTGGGAGACCTCCACTGTCACCTCTGTATCTGATCTGGAGACATGGAAGAAAGGTAAAAAGGACACTTGCTTGGTAGATTGATGGGAGACTTTGGAGATGAAGCATGAAAATTATGTATATCATTTCTGCTTATTCTTTTTTGGGTAGAACTTGTCACGTGGACTTACAGGTCTGCAAAACCACTTGGAAATACGATTTAACCTGAGTTCTCAAGTGAAAAAGGACGTGTTTGCTAAGCACACAATGGTCAGCCACGGGTATGGTGTGAAAATGATACGTCCAGCTACAGAGCAGTAAGGAGTCCAGTTTGGATTCAGGAAACTGGAAAAATTTGTAAAAGAATATGGGAGAACTAAAAGCAGACATAAAGCCAAGATTAAGGGATTTGTATTGTCCATAGAAGGATAAATTGCACTTAAAGATGTCTTTGAAACATTGGGGGTTGACTTACCCCTCGAAAGTGTACTGAGGATGGACCAGGATAATACATTAAGTCTGTCATTCACAGTTTATAAATTATTCAGTGCATGACAATTTTTATATTATTTTGAAAAAATTGCAAGGCAATTCTTTTATTCCCCCTTTCATTGACTTTCTCCGAAAGTTTAGAGGTTTTTCACAACTTTTGAACTTTACTAATTATTTCCTGTATATCCCATAAAAGGAATAGTGATGTTCTTTGCTTATTTTGTTCCCAATAAGAGGAAGATATTAATAAGTCACTAACTATAAAGGAAAGGAAACCACAGGATTTCTTTCAAAAATTCTCTTTGTAATCCAGTGGCATGGCTATGGGTATAGTGTTACCATCTGTGCTAATAAAAATGACAGTAATGTGCACAGCTAATGAAGTATGGAATGATAGACTATTATTGCAAAAAATGAAATTAGATATTCCTTTGTTTTTCCTTTCTGAAGGTTTTATTTTTGCCTTATCCATATTTTCATCTTATCAGTCAGTTCACTGTGTCCTGCCTTAAACACTCTCACTCTGCTTCCTACCTTAGGGCTGTCTGCCAATGAGTCACTTCTAAGCCAATTTTCTGTTCTTCATTACATTGGCATTCTCTCCCTCTTGCTTTTAAATTACCTTCTGAATGCTTTTGAATCCAATTTTAACTATTTTATTGAGTTCCAGGGCAACTTTTCCACCATTCTTGAGCTATTCACATCAATCACAAACAGTTACTTCACTTCTCCATATCTTTATGTCACAAACACTCTTAAAATTGTTCTTTTGAAATTCCTCCAATTGTAGTTTTGTTCATATTTTTACCCAGCTGTTTATGTCTGGAAATAAGTTTATCCTTCATCATCTCACTTTGCTGAAACTTCAGGTAGCTGCCTATTTTTCGTGTGAGATTTTGACAGACATGAGTAATTCAATATTCAAATGTTCTTTGTGTTTCGTATTTTCTGACCAGAGTTCATGAAATATGGGTACAGAAATATGGATACAGTAAGTGCTTAATTCAACTTAGAAGATAATTTTGATATTTTTCCCTGGGAAGATGGTACTTTAACTTTCTCCTAGCATCTTGGGTACATAATTTGATTTGGGAAATGTTTTGCTTTTTGTTTGCTTTTTTTTTTTTTCAATACTGATCCCATTTTTGATTGATCCTAATTTTCATTACTAGAAATAAAAGTGATTTAACATTTTTATTAAGTATAAAAGCAAAAATTACCTTTCATTGTAATTACCCATTATAAAATTATGATAATAGTATGTTCAATATTATTTTCTGTTTTGACAAAAGCAAAATCTCCATATAAACTAACACACTGATTTTTTACACTTAATTTTGCAACTGAAATGACAAATATGATTACATAAAATATATGAATAGTTACTAGGGCTTATTTCCTTTCAGAATTAATAGCCATTGAGTCTCTTAAACACAAAATAATGTCCAACATTTTACACAGAAGGAAAACATGGAGATCTTGAAACTCTTATTAGGTTAATTTGAAACTCTTAGTATTTTTTCCTGCATGAATAACTTTGAACTTATTTAAAAGACTGATAACCAGTTATAAACTTACTGATAAATATTTATCTAGCATATATGATAAATTGTAGAAATAAGAGGGAAAGACATAGGAATACACACTGCATTTTATAAGTATAGGGAAAAACATACGTATGGCCTCCAACTAAATATTTCTTTGTGTTGTTTCATACTTTTTAAAAACTTCATAATGTAACTCATGGTGCATCTGAAGAAAAAGATAAATCCATGTATCATTAGAAGCAAGTAAAAATTTTCTGTTGACTACCCTGTGAATGTATGGAGAGATGCGACAATAATTTTAAATACCACATTTTAAAAAGTAGTCTGGTTAAAAATGAAAGGGGAGAAAAGATTATCCATGTACAAATTTGATGGAATTACAGTTGTATATTATGCAGAGATACACTTTTAAAATATTCCAAGGTCTTAAAGTTACATTTATAGCTCATTATTAAAGATTTACAGCAATGTGTTTTATTTGAGACTTCAATATTTAATATATTTTCAACAGTTTAAAAGTGATGATTTGCATAAACCTCAGTCATCTTTATTAAAATTAAGTAGAATTAATTTCTTTTACATTTCTTACATAATTGACATAATTATAGCATTTAGGCTTTAAGGAACAACTTCTCATACTTCTAAGTATTATACATGTTACATGTGATATTTTTTCTTGAGTACTCCAAAGCTACATGTGATTTTGTTCTGATTCAGGCTATAATTATCAAGCTTGTACACAATAGTATTGTCAACAAGGCTTGCCATATGAAAAAAGAATAATTTCCCTAATCCAGATTGTGTTTCAAATTGTATTTGCAGTAGATCTGTGAATGCCTTAATGCCAACTGTACAAAAACAATTATGTTAGGTTCTGGAGGGATCACCATACTGTTTTCCAATACTGCACTAATTTACCTTGTTACTAACAGTGTGCAAATGTACCTTTTTCTCTGTGCCCTCACCAATATTTGCTATCTTTTACCATTTTCATAATAACTATTCTAACTGATGTGAAGTGATATCTCATTGTGGTTTTAATTTGCATTTCCCCAATGATAGATTATGTTGAAGATTTTTGTCATAGATGTGTTAGTTATTGGTATATCTCTTTTGGGAGGGAGGGTTGAGACAGTGTCTCACTTTGTAGTTCTGGCTGGCCTACAACTTACAGGGATTCACCTGCCTCAGGCTCCCACGTGTTGGGATTACAGGAAGCACCTTCATGCCAGATTTCAATGTCTTTTTTTAAAGAAAAGTCTGCTCAGGTCATTTGCCCATTTTTAAAATCTGAATACCAGTAAAACCTTTGCAAGCACAATTCATTCTGGAAACATGCTATTTTAATTACTACGGCTTTGTCATATGGTTAGAAATCAGGTAGTGTGATAGCTTCAGTTATGTTCTTTTTGCTCCGTTGCATTGACTATTTGGGAACCTTGTGATTCCATATAAGTGTTAGAATTTTTGTATACTTCCATGAAAAATGGCATTGAAATTATGGAAAACTGATGCATTCAGAGGGGTCTTTGGCAGCCAGGGGAAGTTCTCCAGTAAAGAGATTTTGGTACTGGGTATTGATAGTAGGGAGACACATTCTAAACTGGTAAAGTTGGAAGAGCCCTGAACAAGGCACTGATTGCACCTTTTGTAAGAGATTGGCCTAACACCATTCAGTCTGCACATGGCAGAATGGAGACAGTAGGGTAGGCATTCTGACTCTTCGTGATCCTATACTAGATAACCACTTCTGCATTTGAAAAGTAACAGAGAATGCTGTTGAATTTTTACTTAAGAGTTTCATATATAAAAATCTCAATCTAATTTACTGAGCAAACCCCTTCTTTGTTGCTAGCTTATGGCAGTTGGTATGGAGTTTTAACTTGATTGACTTTGGGATCCTCCATGGGGTTGATGGGGCACACTTCTTGGTGCATCAGGGAGATCATGGAGGCATGGCCTTAAGGTCTTTGACTATTCTCTCCCCTCTTCCACTCTGGTACTTTTCCTTGCTCCATTTCCTGTTTACCATGAACTAAGCATCTTTGCTTTGCCACACCCTCCTGCCACAGTGTCTTTGCTTTGGAGCCAGTTGATCATGGACTGAAACCACAAGCAAATTAAACATCTGCTTTAAATTGTGGGTGTTGGGTTTTGTGTCTCATCCAGGAGAAAGTTGGCCAATATGCAAATAACCCAATAAAGATTTTTTTTTTTTAAAATAGCCATTTCCTCCTTTGAGTTCATGAAATAAAGTTTAATAAGCAAAGACAAGGGGGGAAGAAATGGCAAATAGAATTATCTTTTCCTCCAATGGAAAAAATCAAAGCAAAGAAGACAGCAAGAGCTTTGTATAAGAAGCAGTAGCTTTTGTAACCCTGGTGATTGTGAAAGTTACTTTTCAGTTAAGCAGTGCAGTGATAGAATATGAATCATAACATGCTGGGCTAGTCAGGAGTCTGTAGAGGAAATGAAACAACAGGATATACATATAGGTGAGATTTCTTAGGAGGAGTTGACTCACATGATTATGCAGGCTGACAAGTCCCACAATCAGCTGTCTGCAAACTGGAGACCCAAGAAAGCCAGTGGTGTAATTCCAGTCCAAAGGCCCTAGAACCACAGGACATGTTGGCCTAAAGAGCACTGATATCCCAACTCAAGCATACAGGCAGGGGGAAGTAAGGAAAGAGGAAGGGGAAAAATTCCTGCTTCTTCTTCCTTTTTGTTCACTTAGGCCCTCAGTGAATTCATGAGTCCACATATATTGGAGTAGGCAATATATGCTCGCTTTGCCGAGTCCACAGATTCAAGTGCTTATGTCATCTAGAAACACCTTCTTAGAAATACTCAGCAGTAATGTTTAATGTGCGTATCCCACATCAAATTGACATAAAAATTGACGTTCACACACACTCACTGGAATGCAGGTTAGAATTTCCAAGACAATTTTCCCCAGTGTTCTTTGCTTAAAGATCAGAGTCCTCTTCATTCATTGATCTCCTTTCTCTTGGGTCATGGGAAATTCACTGCTATGCCCATAGGGAAAGGACATCCATATCTATCTATAACTATATCATCTATATCTCTACCTATATCTAGATCTATCTATAGCATCTGTATCTATATCTATGCATATTTATATTCATCCATATATATCTGCAATTTCTCCAAGAAAAGTCACACATACTCAGACACCTAAATAGTTTCAAACTAAAATTGCCTATTTTCAGTGCATTGTAGTTGATAAGTACTCATTGATAAGTAAGCACGGGTAAGCTTTGACCTCACCCTCCCTGTTTTGTGTGTGTGATAGTAAGGGGATTATATTAGTCAGGGTTCTCCAGAGAAACACAACCACTAGAATATATGTAATTACAAAAGGGAATTTTCTGGTTTGATTCATGCAATCACAGAGGTGAGAGAGGCAGACAAGCCAGTTGCTGCTCAGTCCAAGAAGCCAGAAACCAAACAGAGGCAGATTATCAAGACTTACTTGGGGACTTATTTGGAGACTAAAGAACATGAAGTCTGACGTGAAAAGGTAGCAGCAGCAGAAAATACACTCACTTTGGAAGGGAGAAGGAAAGCTGAAAAGTTTCCTCTTTCATGTTTCCAGTCCATTTGGGCCCCGATCAATGGATGGTGCAGTCCACGTTTAGGATGGGTCTTCCCCAGCTCAGTTCATTGCACACACCGACCTTCTCTGGAAAAACCCTCATAGACACAGCCAGAGTTATGCTTCACCAGTTCTCTAGCCATCTCTCAATCCAGTCAAGTAGACACACAAAATTAGTCCTCCCAAATGTGTAAACATTATGAAGAAAATGACAGAAATCTACATCATGGAACAGAGGCACAGCAGCCTAGATGGTCCATCGATGAGCTCAAAACAATCCCAAAGTCTGAGTCAAGGCAACATATTCTTCCTGAGTGGCTTGGGTGTCATTCTGTGGCCTCTCATACATCACAAATGCTTTATTCCCGCTCACTATGGATAGAGTTTTAATGTCTGTATAGTGATTGGTAGGGCAGTTGAAATCTTGAAAGGATTTACTTTGCTTGAAATATTCGCTCAGTTGGGAACTCAGATTTATTTTATCTGCATTTCTGAATTTAAGTTTAATATGACAAGACTGGGTGACTGGATTTTGGTAGACTTGTTGCTAATGCACAGTACTTTGCATACATGTGACCAGAAAACTCTAATTTCGTTTTCCTTATAAGGAATCATTAGTCAGCAACATCTCGGGTTCTGCATTTTTATAGTACTTATTCGGTGATATTAAATTACTTCTCTTCATTTCTCTATGTATTTCATTGACAAAGAGGTCTTTAGATGATACAAATTTAGAAGGTTTTGTGTTCCTTTAAAAATACCTAATTTAGTCCTGTATGAGGATCGGAATCTGCATGATCATTAGAATAATATTGAGAAACTTTCGTAAAATTCTGAAACTAAACCATAGTCATACCCTTGAAGATTATGATTCAGCAGGTCCAGGCCTGTGCTTGGAAATCTGTATTTTGTAAAATTCTCCTAATGATTCTCACAATCTTTCAGATTTAAGAAAACAGTGCTGAAAAAAACGTTCTACTTGGCTGTAAAAGTTTTGAGTACTATTGCCAAGTAAAACACTTGACGACCATGAGATAGCAGATAAGTGACTCCGATTCTCTGGGGCTTCTGTTACTTAATTTATGACGTGGGAGTAATAGTACATATTACTTTGATTAATCCCTTTTAATTGCAAGAAAACAGAGACTTAAGCAAGTTACCTGAACGAAACTGGGCCTGCTCTCGCTACCCCTAAATCCTTGTTTCTCATGAGCTAAAACTCTCTCTTCCATGGCCTCTCTGCTTCCCCCGTTCCTTCATAGTTTTGATTTCTCATGATTCCTTATGACTTTGGTTGTATTTCATGGCTCTTTTCTCTAAACATACTTTTATCTTTCTCTAAGGCTATTAACTTCTTGATTCTTGATATTTCCTAATTCATGTTGAAAATTTTTAATTAGTACATGTTTGCAGTACATATTGATTACATTCATCATGGGGAGTTGGTACATGATGCATATTAATTCTTTTTTATCCCTTCAATCTCTTAATCTCCTTTTCTTTTGCAAAATAGCTCCCTGTTTCCTATTATCTATCTTTAATATTTTTAAAAAGATGATCAATTGATGCCAGGCAAAGTTTTTTGGCAGGCTTTTTTATATAGTCCAGATACTCTGCAAACTTCCTGCACTTGGATCAGAGCTCATCTTTTGCCCAGTTAGTTGGTACTAAATGGCACAGGTCATGTAAGATGTTATATGACTGCCTGACCAGTTTCCTACTGAAGGGACTTGAGATTTTCCCTGAAAACAGCAACATTGTCAATATCTATCTTACATTCCAGCTCACAAAATTGTTTTCATGCTTAACTGCGGTCATGTACATGAAAGCACCTTGTGAATTATAATATTCTATTGATACCTGAGTTATTAATGCTAATATTATTAAAAGCATAATCATGCCAGGGAAACATTAGTATTCTAGTCCAATAAAAAGCTAAAGTTGAATTAAAAGTATACTTTGTTAGTTGAAGTTATTTTGAAGAAATTCTCAATGGGCCCAGATAGGTAGCATTCTAATTTATTTATCTGTCACATGTGTGCTTTTGTTCTATTATTCATACTCTCATCATTTATTTGCCACTTTTTATACTACTGCTCATAACAGCTGATAAAACTAGACTCCAAATTTACCATGAGAATATATCTTAAATAATGAATAACTCTGCTACTGTGAAATATTTTGAAAAGAAATCATTATTAAATTGTGTGATATAGATAACCTAAATAGCAATTAAGGCAAAGGATATTTAAATTTTTATTTTACTTAAAAAATTAGTGGACTGGGGAGGTAGCATAGTGGTAAAATAACTGCCTAGCATGTGCAAAGCTCTGAGTTCAGCAATAAACACACAATAAAAAAGTCACAATAAAAAAGTCACAATAAAAAAGTATGTAAGACACAATAAAAAAGTCAAACTAAAAGTTTTATAAAAAATATAAAATCTTATGTGAAAAAGGAAAAACTAGCAAAGCAAGTCTTTTTTTTTTCTATCTGTCTTAAAAACAAATAGATGTGTCAAGTGTGGTGCACACAAGTAGAACTCCAGCACTGGGAGGCTGAGACTAAAAGACAGTGAGTTTAAACCAAACCTGGGAAATTCAGTGACTTAGCAAGACTCTGACTCAATTAAAGAAAAGAAAAGAAAAGAGAAAAGAAAAAAGAAAAGAAAGAAAAAAAATGCTGGGGACATAGGTCAGTGTAAAGGCCAGGGATTCAAGCCCCAGTGCTGCCAAAAAAAAAAAAAAATCTGCAGACACTGAGGTTTCAGATGTTTAATTGTTGAAAATTTAGGCATAAAGTATAGATCATCACAAATAACCAAAGGAAAAAGTCTCACTAAAATATCTGCAATCTGATAGTAAGATTATTAGAAAAAGCTTTAGGTCTTTTGGAAGTTTACAAAGATAGCTCTTGTGAAATTACTTATATACATAAAGCATATAAAATAACCTGAGTATTTCAAAACAAAAGAATACTTCTTCAATTGCACATCATTTCTAAATTGATGATACATTTTCATGAATCATACTTTACTACTAATCTTATTTTTAAATATCAAGAAAGAATGTCATTTTTGAAAGTCTAGCCATGCCTCTTGAATATCTGTTTCACCCAACAGCAAATCCACAGCATATTTGGGGTAAGGGGCACACAAAAAAATATACTTATATTTATACATCAGATTATATACAAAAATGAGATTAAGAGATACTGAGAGTCTTAGGAAAATCTTCTGACTTGCAGAATTTAAATCTCATGAATAAAGAAATTTCTTGGGTATTCAGCTGTACCCTTTCTGCAGAACCCCAGCTGTGCCTGCATGGAGGACTCTGGTATTCTCCTGAGCCTGCACTACTATAGCAGTTTTTGTCCTACTTGCTTCTTGCTCACAATTTTCATCTCATTACAATTTATGCTCTAAACTGTTGTTGAATTATATTCCAGATAAAATGAATTATATTATTACATAATGTTCCCAGAGGGAATTACTATGTTTTTTCTCACTAAAAATTTATAATTGCCAGCCACAGAGAAAAATAGCTATAACTCAAGCCTTTAAGGAACTCAAAATTCAAAGGCAGTACAATCGTGAAGACACATAATCATAGTGCAATGTGATACACACAATGCTACCACTTGTGGTAGAAAAGAGTCTGGGGGCTTACAGCTTTTAAATTCCTCTTTAGCATGGTTACTGTTTGGGGCTTTTATCCAGATTTAAAACTCAAGAGCAAAGAGCCCATCAAAATGATTTAAAATGTTTTGAGTTTGGCCAGAAATAAAGATCCACTAAATGTTGTGGCCTACAAAGATGGAACAGAGGAAAAATTGATCACTAAACAGACTAGCAAGAAAAAGTCAGGTATTTCAAAAGAAGACAACAGAAAACATGGCTTGAAGACATCATAAGAACCAATAAGACTATAGCCTCTGTAGCCTCAGAGTTGCAAAGATAAAAGATTTCACTTAAAAAAAAAAAAGTGTCGCATAATACCATGCTCCAGAATGGTGACAGCCTAAAAAAGTTATTCCTCAAGAGTTGTTCCTTGCAGTTAGGGGATTTGGTTCATAGGCACTTTAACCCTACAGCCAAGAGGAAAAGAAGCTTGGCTACTGCTTTAGTTGGCAGCAGACCTTGGCATCATCCATATGGTGGTGGTTTTAGGTGCATATAAAATACAAAAGTTGTGGGGTCAAGAAGGCTTCTACTCAGATTTCAGAAGAAGGCCTGAGAGGCCAAGCTGTGTGCTGCTGAAAGGGCAGTGTGTAAAGCTGTGAATGTAAAGCCAAAGATGCAGTGGAGACCCCTAGAGTTTAGAGAAGCCAAGAGCATAGATTGTCTGAAGAAAACTGGAAGAAAGGAATAAAGTTGACCCCAAAGAAAAGCCACAAGAACTACAACCACTAGCAGTGCTAGTGGTTCGCAACTTACCACAGATTGTGGAGATGCTGGAATTGGAACTGTGGAATTTAATATTTGGCCTGCTAGAGTTTGCTCTTGCTTTGTTCCCATTCCTTACTATCCCTGCAGTTGTAACTTTTAAAATAAAAATATCTATCTTGTACTATTAAATGTTAAAAGTGCTTAACTTTCTTTTCATTTGTACAGTAGCTTGCAGCTAGGAGTTTGCCTTAAATCTCAGAGGAGGCTTTAGACTGAGACTTTTTAGCAATGTTTAAACTGTTAGGACTTTGGCAAATCTTAGGAGTGGACTCAAGCCTTTTGTATAAAGGGATGTGCATGAGTCTTTGCAGGACAGAAGAATATTATGGCTTGTGTCTAGATGTTCTCACAAAACTTCATTTGGTCATAGGTGGGGCTTTTAGAGAGGTGGCTAGATCTAGAGCATGTGACACCAGAATGCTAGGTGCAGTGCTAAAATCAAAGGCACTAGGATAAAGGGTCTGGATAAGATCTAAGAGATGGAAAGAGCTGCAGTCATCCCTTGTTGCTTTGCTACCGTCTGCCCGCCATGAACTATTTCTCCTCTATGATGACTGTCTGCCATGCCAACTTGCTTTGGAGTCAGCTGATTATGACTAAAACCTCTACAAACTTTAAACTAAATAAATCTGTCCACCTTTAACTTTGGGTGTCAGGTATTTTGTCTCAGCAATGAGAGAAAAATAACTTAAACACACAACAATGGAGATATGTGTAGTATGATACTGTTGTAGGAGGAGATGACTAATTATGCATCAACAAGTCAAGAAGAATTTCAGAAAGGAGAAGGTATATTTGATCCAATTGTTGAAGGCTGACCATTAGCTTTTCAGGATCTTACAGGTATGTATATGCAAGGAAATAGTCTTTGGGATTCCCTGAAGGTGATAGGGAGCCTGAAGAGTTTTGCTTTGGTTATGTGCTTTAAGATTGCTTCAGTGGTAGTGTAAATGGAGAATTGCCTACACAGGACAAGCATGTAGGAGGGTCTAACAAGCAGAAGAGGTAGTAGACTGAACTGCAACCAAGGAAGAGGGTATCAGAATTACAATGAAATTGTGGCCACAGGAAAGAAGAAGAAAGGTTAAACACTTAAAATAAGATGGAAAATCAGTGATACTTAACGACTAACTGAATATGATGGGTTAGTGTAAGTATGAAGTCTGAGATAAAATTTAGTAACAATGCTTCCAGCTTGCAGGGCCAAGTGAGTGGCAGTTACATGATTTAAAATAGTGTAGAAGAAAAAGAGAAAGTCTTGGAGAAAATTAATGAGCCCCATCCTGGGTTATGGAAGTTACTGGTTGACTCAAGCAAGAAATGCTATATACAAGACAGAGATCATGGAGGGGTGGGCAGGAAATGCAGATTTAAGCCACTCATCAGCATATAGATCACCACGGATACTTGAGGCCGTGGTGTAGGCTAAAATGAAAAGAGATGCAACCTTCAGAAACATTAACATTTAAGCAGTAGGCTGGGAGAGGAAGAGTAAAGGCTGTAAGAAGAAAGGACCATATCAGGGCCATGTGAGAAGTCAGTGAGAGTCACGGAAGATATGAAAACACACTTTTAAAGAGGAGAACGTGGTGAGGATCCTCAAACCAGGAAGAGGAGGGCTCTTAAGTTTGGATTCCAGGCTAAAGATTCATCTCTCCTCGTGTGCCCATGTTTTACAATTAGCCAAAGTTACCACTAACCCTACCCTGTTACTTCCCTTCAATCCCTGGTTAGTGTTGCTGGACCGTAGGCTTAGGCTTTGGAAAAGGCAGTGAACCCTTCAACAGTTTAAGACTTTGCACCAAAGGATTGAGAGATTGTTAAATCTTTTATTTTATTTTGAATGCTATATGTTCTGGATTCTCACTTTATTTATAAAAAATAAAGCCTACCAAGAGAGTGCACTTAATACATTATGTATTCCACATTACCTTTCTTTGTCAAGTTTTGGCGTTACTGAATTTTGTAATTCTTGACTTTTAACGGGTGAATATATTTTTTCAAGGATAATTTATTAAAAGCTCTTAATTACTAAGCATATTTTTTTAGAATAAAAGAATTTTTAATTTGTTATTTTATGACACATGAGAATTAGTTCTTAGAGCTTGTGTATTGCATTGGCATGCACATTTTTTATAGCAAAATTGAATAATGTTTTCCTTTTTCAAGATGATTAAATATATATTCTATCAAATTTTTTGGAAAAACAAATACATATATAAAGCCTAATATAAGATTTATGTTTGTATCAGAGCTATTTAGTCCATAACATATATAGCTGAATCTATTTTAAAATGAGATCCTATTTCTTGATATTTTTATTTCTATAATGATTAAAAATAATTGCTGATTTAATTTACATAAATGTGAAACATCAAAAATTAATTTTAGATAAGGGTAATAACTGAATTAAAGGAGAAGATAAGAATTTTAGAATAAAGTACATATACCTGCTATTAGTAGAAAAAGGGCAATAATAAATTCCAGGTCTGGAAATAATAGTAAAGAAGTTGAGCAAAATGCAGAAAAGAACTACAGAAAATGTTTTCACTGTTCAATGTGAAAATGGCCCTCTCGAAACCTGCTTTTTGTTGAAGCCAGAAAAAGAAACTAAACAAAGAAAAGTTTGTAATTAGAAAGGAGATATAATGCTAAAACACTGGGAATGATGTCCATCTCTAGTTCAAATATTTATGCACATGTTATTTAACTTGTTCTAGCCCTTCTGTTATCACTGCTTGTCTGTCTCTGTGTCCTCCTATGTGATACTGGCTCTGCCCCCTAAGTGATTTTAGGAGCTCTGGAAAATACCCATCACAAATATACTTCTCCATGGTCTATTGTGCTCCCCCAAATTCCAGTTATATTCAGAAGGTATGCTTTTTAAATAGACAAAATATTTGCTAAGAAAGGGGAAAGAACATGTTTTTGGCTTCCATTAATACGGCTCTTTGGATTTACCTGGGTAATTTTTGATGTTTAAACAAACAGTAAAACAGAACTGAGAATAAAGGTAACAGGTCAGGGAACTATTGGTTTGCAATGGAAATGGAGGAGGGGCCAGTTTAGTAATCCTAAGGAGTTACAGGCAACTAGAGCAGCAGTGTGAGAAAGTAGCACAGCCAGCAGAGCATGAGTCTAGAGCAAGAGGGTGGAGTCCTTGTCCTGGCCGCCCCAAATGGAAAACCTCTCCAAACTCAAAAGAAACAAACAAACCAGATTACTGTAAAAAAACAGAAAGAAAGAAAGATGTCCTTCGAGTCTGAAGTTCTAAATCTTGCGGATTGGAAAACTTCTCATATAGCACCAGTTCAGGAAGTAGCCAGTCAGAGAAGGAAGCAAGTGCAGTGGCGCATGGGAAGGCTGGAAGCAGATTTGACAGCTAATTAAGGATCACAGGTAGCTCTGATACTGCATTCATGCTGGGCTGTAGGGCTCAGGTTTCCTGGAAGCTGTACTTGCTCGCTCTGTGTCTTGCGTATGTAGAAACCAGCACTACGGGTCGCTCTTGGAACATTCACTGGATTGGTGGCCATGAAAGTAATCCTGGTACATTTGAAAGAATCTATTATGCCTCACATCACTGAGGATTTTTATACCACAAATGTAAATGGCTGCTTTGCTAAAATGATGCAATTCAAGTTTAAGCAGAATGACTCTTAATAGAAAAAGTATGTTGGTTGCAGTTTTACAGCCAGACATCAAATACATAACAATTACATTGTGATTTGCAAATTCCATTTGCATTGCAGATAGTGGTTACCCTTGACAGCTTTCTGATTTTGAAAAAAACAACTTGACTTATCTAGGCCTTGGTTTTCTGAACTCATACAGTATGCATATATAGTGACTGACAGATCAGAAGCTCTCAGCAACTATTAATTCTGATTTGATTACTATATTCGTTTGCAGAGGAGTAAAACAAAAACTTTAGTTCCACATTTACAGACATAAAACTAAAGTATTATTAAAACAAGTATTACATGTTAAAAATGTAGCATGGTGGCACGTGCCTGTAATCCTAGTACTCAGTCGGCTGACACAGGGAGATTGCTG
>RJWT010022316.1:0-17236 GCA_004365215.1 Cuniculus paca
CTCTGTCTCTCTCTCCTTTCTCTTTCTCTCTCTCCCCTCTCTCTCTCCCCAACCGCCGAAGGAGACTTCAGGCTTCTTTGAGAGCTGGAGGCGTGGACGGGGCTGGTAAACACAGCAAAGGCGCTTCCAGAATGTCCCGATTCAGCAACTTTCTTTTCTTTCTTTTCCCCTTTTCCTCCCTTCAAGGGCAGCAGAGGAGGCTTTTGTTATTCGCTTCTTTTGAAGTTAGGTTCCTTCTTGCCTGGTCCGTCTCCTGTTTATAATTTAAGATCTCGGGAACACTGGAAAACTCCACTCTCTTTACTAGAAATATGATCTCTCACTGTAACCGGTAGCCTCAATTTTTCTCACTTTTATCAAATCAGTCAGGCTTCTTGCAGCCCCGCCACACAGCCCCCACCCCCCGACACAGGTGGGCTAGAGAGCTCTTAACTCTCAGGGTTATTGTGGTTTGTTGGTTTGGGCTTTTTTTTTTAATGGAAAATTGAAATCAATCTCTCTCTCTCTCTCTCTCTCTCTCTCTCTCTCTCTCTCTCTCTCCTCCCTTTCCCTTAACTGCCCGACTAACCCCCTCCCTCTGCACTCCTGTTCCCATCCCGGGCCCCTTTCATTCAGGTAAAACTGTAAATTTCCCAACGCGCCATTGTTCCTCTGGGCTACCCAAAGCTCCCTAGAGATCCTTCGAATACTTTTTTGGTATTTAAATCCCCGATAGATAGGACCAATGTAAATTTTGTGACATTCAAACCTTTTCTAGTTCACAAATCAGTCACCCTTGTCACAGTTATTGAAATTCCGCAACTCGCCACACCAGGACGGTGGAAAAAGCGGGCGCGGTCTTTGTTGCCGACCAGGCTTTTGATCGCCAGAGAAAATTTACTTACCTTCAGATGAGTGAGCAGAAAAAGAAATAACACTCCCTTTGATTTAGTTAGGAAAATGCAGACATTTGGATTCAGTGCAAACATACAACACTCGCTTGTTTTCGCGATGCGGCCCTCGATTAACCTGTCTTTGCCCAGCGCAAAGTCTATTCAACAACTGCGCGTAGTTGCTTTTTGTCCCATCCACAAAGAGCCATTGACTATATATTAAAATGATTGTTGAAAGGTAGAGAAGTATGGCACTTAAAAGCAGGAAAAAAAATCCCTGTGACTCAATCAATTAAACCAAGCAACATTTATGCATTTCAAAAAATGCACAGAGATGCGGGGGGTGGGGTGGGGAATGAAGGTTTGCATTTCTCCTCGGCTCTGTTTAAAACCCAGCAGCTCGGCCTGGGGTTTAGCCGAAGTGTCTGCATATTCATTAGGTCTAATTATTTTCTAGTAAGGAAAACACAAAAAGCCAAGAGTCGGAATCCTTCAATTTGCCCTTTGTTTCTAACTTCATTTGGCTTCTTTGCAGCTGAATCAGAGCCCTAAACTCTCTTTCCAGACAAAGAAACCTCAACTCATCCTTTCACAGGCAGCCGGGTTAGGAAACTCACCAGTGCCCCGGGGAGAGCGAAATGAAAATGATTTTTTTTCCCAGTCCCCAACTCTGGTTTTTTGGGGTTAGAGGAAGGCAGGGTCCACAGTGACCGCTCCTTGCCTTCTGCTTTCCTGGTCCTTTCTAGGACTAGGCTCTGGTTTGGTTATGTCAAGCTGGGCTGGCTTTTCCCTGTGCCCTTTCTGCTCAAAATGCTGAATTCTGTATCTGGGATGCTTTCCTTGTGTCTGGAAGGATCTGGTTGAACATTTGTGACAGGGAATAAGAATTCTAGAAAAAGGCAAAAAAGATTATAAATGTTCTGTCCCCAGCAACAAGTCTGAGTCCAGCAGCTCAGCATTTTCTACTAACTTTGAATGGAACTCAGTGAGGAGTGGAGGAAAGGGATTTGAGCATGTTTTTAAAAATAGCATATATTTTGTTTACTTTTTAAAAAAGAAATATTAGATCCACTCAATCATTTCTGGTACCTACAAGAGGAAGTTGAAACTAGAATTGCAAAAACCTTATATGCAAAGAGAAGTTTTTCCTAGGGGTTGCACTACTGCCGTCGCTAGGGAGAACAAATATTGAACCCACCTCGCCTGCCTCTCAAAAAGAAAAAAAAAAAAAAACAAGGGAGGGGACCTGAGGGGGAAGGGTGGCCATTAGGAGGGGGAGGGAAAATAATTCTTCAAACAGAAAAATCAGTCTTCTCTGCTCCAGTCTGTGGAAAATCCAACAGGGACGTTGACAAGAGGGTATTTTTAGGAAACCCATCCCAATATACATGGTAAGAGTGAGTGTGAGAAAAAAAAAGTTGTGGATTGTAGAAGTTATCAAGTGGGATTTGCGGCGCTCTCTGCAGGAAACGCAAGCGGCTCCAGTTCAAAGCCACATGCACCAACGTGACATATAAGCCATTAAAATATCATCCTGACGGCTCATTTCTGCTTCATCATACATTCCCTAACTGCTTCCCGAAAGCTGGAAACGGAGACATGAAGGATGACCGCCTCAATGGAACCACAAAAGGAAGGCTTAGAGGGGTTTGTGGTCCCCCCTCCAACACCCCGAAGTGATGTGCAGAAATGAGGTGATCCTGGCAACAGGTGGAGCAGGGTAAGTGCTGAAGTCCAGGGGGCAAAGAGGAGAGACCTGTACCCCAGCAGCATAGCAATGTTCTTGTGGGGGCCTTTGGCACCCAAACTCCTCTGGGGGAAAGAGGCCCAGGCAGACTTTCTCCCCAATCTCCTCTTTCATTGGCCCCCCAACCTCTGAGACAGGCCCCACCTCACTGACTCTAAGGGGAGGAGGGGGCTCTTTCACAGAGGGGGCAGTATTGAGGATGAGTCCATCCCTTCCTCTGAGGAGGAGGGGGTGAAGAAAGGACCAATAGAGCTCCTACTGACACAGGCACCAAGAACAGTTGTTGCCTGTCTGTCTTGCTCCCTTTCTTGTAAATTGCCTGGGTGCCCCACCGTGGGCATAAGAAGGGCACAAGTGGCCCTCGCTTGGAGAGATCAGTGTCGGTGCACGAAACTGGGGGTGGGTTGGTCCTTACCGGCAGTTTCTCTGCCAAGCCTCTACAGGGTCTGGGGAGAGTCTCGGCTTGATCTCCCTAGGGTCAAAAAGCCAAGTTAGAGTGGTTGGCAACACTGTGAGGGAGCTTCACATCCTGGCTGAGGATATGGGCTGCTCTGGCCACAGCTCACGCTGGTCTTGAGCTGACCGCTGGGTTTCGCTGTCAGCGAGCTGCGGGCTGTGGGTTCTGGTCTTAGCTTTCTTTCTCTCGGATGCGAATGAGAGCTGCTATCAGTTCTCTGGGGAGCAGGCCACAGCCTCTAGGATTCTGAATGCCACCCTAGACTCAAGGTTGCTGGAAATTAGGGGCAAGTAAAAAGGGAATAGCTGTGAAGGAAAGAGTCAGCACTCCTTTGAAAGCCGAGCTTAAAAGTTTGGGGTTGATGACTGGCCCACAGGGACAGTTGGGAGTAATCAAAGTCTTAGAAATGGGATGGAGGCATCGGAGGGCTAAGTCTCCACCAGCAAGCTTCACCTGCAGGAAACTCCCTTTGGATTCCCAGGTCATATTTCTTCTATCTTTCTGACAGTATTGGCCCGGTAGCGACCCCGCTGTGGCACGGGTTTTTCTTCTTCTATCTCAGGCGCCTGCATTTTGGGAACCTGTAGGTGACACACTGATAGCAACTTTACTCTGGACTTCTACAAGTCACCCCTTCAGCACCATGCTGATGGAAACTGGAGCTGGTCCCTCTAGACAACAAGAGAATGAGAACAGGTCTTCGCAAAACCCAGTCCCTCAGCTCAACTTCCTGCAGCTTTAGGGCCCCAAAAAGGGTAGCCAGCGAGGTGCTAGGTGCAGCTGGCAAAGGCAGGCAGCAGACAGAGGCCAGTTGTAGGTCTCTTTGGCTCCGTGTCTCTCAACCGGCCTCTAGAGCTTTTGAGTATTTGACAGCGCCTGCTAGGGTCGAGCTGTACCGAAGAGGCAGGCACGGCCGCGAAGGCTAGCCTGAACGTAAATCAGCATCCAGTAGCTCGGAAACTGAAATCTGTAGCTGTGGTTGACCTCTGACCTTGGGCAGGCCTGTGCCAACTAAGCCGGCCCCACAACATGTAGCCACTGCCACCCTAAATAGAGTCCCTTTTGCACTGTCCCACTTTCTTGGCTCTTGTCCGCGACTGTCACCCACTGAGGGTCCCTGACACCCTTTCCTTTTCTCAAGGTTTAGGGTGGAAGGCAGATACAAGTACAACCGCAGGATGTGTTCCCAACTTATTCCGTGGCTGGCCAGTTGATGTAGGAAGACTGCATCAGGAGCATGCATCTGAGGAAAATGAAACGGAGCCCTGTTCCAAGCTCTTATATCCTGGGCACCTTGGGTCTAGGGGCCCGGTTGAGGGGAGCTCCAAAATTTTATCACTCCTCTTAATTGAGTGAAATGGCCAGCTTACTAAGTGGTGTCAGAATTAGAAACAAAAGAGATGTTTACCCTGCTTCTCTGCACAGGCCAGGTAACCAAGCTGCTACAAGCTTCTTAAGGTCTCTGTTGCTCGCCCTTGTCCAACCTCTGCAACACTTATTTGCATGCCTACAGAAGGACTTGTAATGCACAAAAGGCTGACAAGACCTGGGGGCAGAAGTGACCCAGACCTATTAAAAGTTGGGCTGGGGCAGAAGTGGGTGGACAGAGGTCTCTTGGGAACCTCACACCCATTTCCCTCAGAAGCAAAAAAGTAAATTCTATTATTGCCAACCAACCAGGATTTGTCGGTGCCAGATATCCTGCCATGAGGAGATTTCAGAGCGAGGACACCCAGCATGCTGCCTTTCTGTAGGAATGCAAAGTTGGGTTTCCTTTCTTTCCTCATCTGTGCTGGAAGGAGCTTATTACCTTGGGGAAACGATGCCTTTTGATTAGAAAGAATTGAAAATAAATAAAATCCTCTGGGAAAGGTGAGTTTACCCCTACCATGTCTCAGGAGTGGACCTAGAAAAGATGGGAGAGGGGAAGGTGGAAACAACTAAGCCAGTTACAGTGCAGGTTGGGGGTGCAGGGGACAGAGAAAGATCTTTGAACATAGGGAACTGGATACCCTTTGAGATAGCAGAGCCCCAGTTGGATTTGGCCTGTGGTTCAACAAGTTAAACAACTGCTTGTTCTGTGGACTAGAGTGTCAAGACAGGCAGACTGTCCTCACTGACAGAGGGCTTGCTGTGTTTGTCCAGTCTGAGACCTTTTGAATGACTGTTTGTCTTTCTAGGCCAAATTGAGAGTCAGAACTAGGTGGATCGCCTCTGGTTGCTCTATTGCCTTTAGCTAGAGTTCCTCAGAATGCTTTTATGGATTTCTAACACCAAAGGCTTGGTAGTTCCAGTCACTGACAAGTAATACATGTATATTAAGGAGGTGTTACTTCTAACCTTCTCAAATATAAAAAGGGATAGCTTCGACCAAATTGTACTTTTTTTAATCTGGTGAATTATAAATTAATTTTAAAAATTTAATCAGTGATGGCTCCTAAGTGGGTCTGGGAGTATGGATCGACTCAGACTAAAAGATTTCACACCACCACAGACAGAGCAGAATATGAAACTCTGCAAAGAAATTTGTCTTTTCTTGGTTCCAACGTGTACAACTAAGATTTTAACCTATTAACTAACCTCTTGGAAAATAGGGGCCTTCTTCACCATACCTCACAAAGCTTAAATAATAAAACTGAATAAATGATGGGATGTTCTCATACAATAATCTCAAATTTGAGAAGTCAAAGATTTTTGAACACTGACCAAAAGAATATTTACATTTACTTGCAAGACAGAACAACAAATGAATTTCAGGTAAAAGTCTAGACAGAAAATTATAATTTTCTGTATTTTTTGTTATCAAGCACATATCATTTTGCAATAAATATGAGCAGTTCCAGCAGAGTTTTTCCTTAACTTACAAATTTGAAAATGGTAAATAAAGACTGAAAAACATTTTTTAGACCAACACCTCCTTTCATTCCTATGTTCAGGCCACAGAATCTTACCATAGAAACACCTATGAAATGTTTAATGAGTGTTCTTCTTTCTTTTTCCTAACAGGTTCAAAATCAGAAAATGAGATACAAGACCTCATTGGTGATGAGGAAACGGTTACGGCTTTACCGAAACACACTGAAAGAGTCCAGTAAGTGAAAATCCTTTTTTAATATTGTTTGCTGAAAGTGTGGGAGTTTTGTTTTTGTTTTTGCTTCATGTAGTAAAAAGATTTTTTATCTTTTAGTTATGCTTAGATTTGAGTTGGGTGTATTTTTTGAATGTAAAAGAAACTTAGAACAACATCTTGGTGTTCCATACATTTGCACACAAATCAATGACACAACATCCCACCAGCAGCCGGCTAATCTCGCTCAATGCCTACTCATCTGGACGTTCTAGAATTAATATTTGACGACTCTCTCATTGAAACAATCACCCCTGACCTTCTGCAATGCCACTGTCACATTATTCTATGACATATTCATCTCAAATTCATTTCCGGATGATTTGATTGGAATGAGGTTTGACATGTATTGGCTTCCATGAAAGAAGCAGACTTTGATCTTGGTGATGGGGTTTACATGATATGCATCATCTTTACCAGGAACACCAGCCTTCTGCAATGTGGCAGTGACTACGTTCCCACAATGTGGTGTCTGAACAGGGAGTGACTGACAGCCACTCTGTCAGGAATACCTTCATTGTGAAGAATTTAATTTAATATTCCATTTAAAATAAGCATATGATTTAGGGTTGGTTGTCTTCCCTTCCAGGCTTGTAGTTTCCCTCTTTTCAACTGCACATACCACTAACTAATTGTTGCCTCCAAGGGTATTCCCTTGTTGGTAGGCAAAACAACCTTCTTAACAAAAGTTAAGGGAACAGGACAGGAAATCTTTTCTATTATTTTGGGATAATTTAATGGCAGAAGTAGTAAAACAGATGTGGTTATTATGTAAATTCAGTTGTTTTGCTTCTTTAATGCTGTTTTGGAAGATCTTGTAACAATATTTCCTAATCTTTTATCAAAAGATGTTTTACAGAAACCTTTCTTGGAAATTAATCTCCATCCAAGAAATCTCCATTTTCTTTCATACTCAGTTTTTTAATATAATTAAGGCTCACAATTACATAGTAAAGAATTTCCTACTTTCTTTCCAAAATTCTGATAGATCTCATTTCCTTTGCACAATTTAGTCTTAAACATATTGGGCAGGCTCCTGGGGTTTAAGTTACTTTTTTCATAAGAGACACTTCCTACTGCAAGAATCCTGAAGTCTGTTTGTGAGTAGCCTAAAAAATATGCTCCTCATTATGGGTGCCAACATGGCCAGAAACAAGGAAAAAAAGAACTGAATAAGTAGCCACAGACCTAGGAGCAGAACATTCAGATCACAGACTGTGCTTGGTCAGGCTGTGTAGTGGTCCTCAATTCCCAAGACCACTCTCAAAGTACAATCTGCAACAGATAACCATGGTTTAACATTGCTTAAAAGACCAAAATGGAAAAAAGGACCAGCTATTGATTTATAGTTTCCTCCCGTTTTTCTTTCCAACGGAGAGAGGTCAAGCATTTGAGCCAGTACTGTAATGTGAGGACCTCTGGCAGATGGTAGAGCCACCAAGTGCCCTATTTCTAGAAAGTAGGACTAGAAAATCACTTGTTTATGCCATTGCATTGGTCTTGTTGTACTGAGAAAAAGTGCCTAGGGCATGATTCTGGGCACTGGTTCACAGAGAATCTGGAGATTGAGGGATGTTTGAGGTGTGCTGTTGGATTCTATTCTGTTAAAGCTTTCAGTGCTTCCTTGTTACATCTGCTAAAGACTTCCAGGCTGTAGGGTGTTTCTTTTTTCTACAAATCAAGAGGAAAATTGACCTAATGATACTATAATACTAGCCAAGCTTAGGAAGGGAGTTCTCCAGTTAAGCATTTGGTGTTGCAGGCAAGTGCAATGACATAAGTTTCTGAAAGAAAAATTCTAAGGACTAATGAGGGGACAACACTCTACTGCCTGGCTTACTGACCCTTGAAACCCAAGACTCTTGCTTCATAAAAATCTCAAAGGGGTCCCTCTGAAAACTAAAATATGCCCCACAACCTGTCACTTGACATTAGTTAGATAATGCTTTAAGATTTATTTTAAAGATGTGCCTTAAAGAACCCCATGTAACTGCCCAACATCCCTTGTCTGTAAATATTAATCAGTACAAAAGAGTTTATTTTTTTCCCTATTACTGTCTCTGGGGAAATGGCCTCATAAGAGAATGTCTGGGCCCATTGCTGTGTTTAACCAACCGAGGTATGGGCCATATGGCTCAAAAGAACTTGCAAGAATCAGGCAACCTCAATGACCTGCAGGTCGACTGACCCCTCGCTACTCAAGAAGCATCTACCCAGGATGAGTCCAGATGTTTTTGGCGGTTCAAGAGAAGGCTACATCTGGGAAGGAGCTCCGTGGGGCCAGGCTACTGTCAGTGATTTTGGCTGAATCAGATGTGTCTGCCCTTTTTGCTGCTGGCAGAAAAAGTCATAGGCAATGTTCAGAACTTTTCAAGGGCAGAATTAGTAAGACAGAGTGTGTAGTAGACTAGCAATTTATGTCTATAAAACTTCTACTTTTTGTCTTTGGGGACCAGAGAGTTATTCTTTTGAATTAAGGAAGTTCATGAACTTGGGGAAAAAATACCTTTTTCCTTCTACAACCTGCTAATGGAAAATGAACATATTCTTTTATTATGAATATGGACAGCAAACATAGGACTAACCAGGCTCAACAACAAATTTCCAAAGAGACCCCTTTGGAACACCCTCGTTCAAAAGCTTCTGATACTATCACAGTGTTGGTATAAATTAGTCATTTTTTTACAGTATTGGTGAACCCAGGGACTTGCATATATGAAGCTAGCACTCTATCACTGAACTGTATCCTCAGCACATAAATTACAGCCTTACTCAAAGCTAAAGTGGCTGGTGAGCTTGACAAATATCTTGAGCAGTAGTTGTAGGTCATTTCAATAGCAGGGAGGGAAAATATTTTAATTACTAGATTACTGCAAAAGTGTCCCTGAACTTAGGCTTGAAAACCACACATACTGATTAAGCTTGATATTGAGGTATGAATAGTATAAACAGCAGGGTAAAAGGTCCCAAAGAGGAATACATTCCTGTTTCATTTTCTCTTATTTTCTTAGTCCTTCATTGGTTCAGCTCCAGCCAGTCTTTTAGGTAGGGGAACAGAGAGGGAGCAAGACCTGTTGGTGAAGATATAAGGTGAGAGTATGGGGAAGAGTAAAAGCCAGGAAAGAAGACAAACTTTCTGAGTCTGTTTTCAAAATCATTGAGTGGAAGACCTTGGTTTAGAGAGCAGAAGAAGACTGGTAGGCAGTCAAATGTTCTTGTCATTATTTATTTATTTATTCTTTTAATGCTAGCACAAACTCCATTAGTAGAGTTGCTTAAATCCTTCTTGCTGACCCAAAGTGGTAGAAGCAGAGACAGACTGTTGTGGAATTAACAGACTGTTCATTCCTTGTTGCATTTCAACCCTGAGGGGAACAATATGATAAATAAAGAAAGTCTTAAAGAATCTTTCAACCTTCATAAACAAGTAGAACTTTTTTAAATAAAAGAAACTCTTGTTTGCTGACTAGCATCTGTGTAAGAATAGTTGTCAGTGCAGAGGATGGGCAGAGCAATACTATCAATTGAGAGTTAGGGTTCCATGTAATCTGTCCAAACATCTCACCTCTGCTAATGGGCAATGGGATCTTTTATTCAATCCTTTATATTTCTTTTTAAAAGCTCAAGCCTTTCTGTTCTTTGGGGGTGCTTTTTATGACCATCAGGGAGGTTTGAGAACTTCAGCTGGCATTTTTGGCTGCAGCGAACAGGCAGGGGTTGGGGCCAGCAGTCCTTTAAATTGCCAGTCAAGCAGCTGACCCTCTCTGGTCAGTGCAGACAAAGAACACTCCCTCATGTTTACACCACACTGGACTGGGCCAGAACTGAAGTTTTCTTCAGCTGACCATTGTGGTGTTTCTTGTGGTCCAGGTTCTTAGAGGGTGAGTAGGCTTCTCTAATACAGCCTGGGAAACACAGTACTGTTTACATCATCCTAAGATGAGCAAGGATAGGGACA
Source organism: Cuniculus paca (assembly GCA_004365215.1). Taxonomy (NCBI): domain Eukaryota; kingdom Metazoa; phylum Chordata; class Mammalia; order Rodentia; family Cuniculidae; genus Cuniculus; species Cuniculus paca. Next base: position 10,162 of record RJWT010022316.1, read on the forward strand.
AAGGCTTGGCCTGCAGGCAACAAGTGGCCAGAGATAAAAGATGAAGAGATTCCCCAGTTTCTTCCCCAGAAGTGTCATCTGGGTACAGAGCCCAAGACCTGAGGTGGGTGCAGGCAGTCCTTAGTGGAAGGACCAATTTGTCTTAGTTGAGCCCCATGTGTCAAGGTGGCCTGTTCCAAAGGGCCCTCTCAGAAAGGCCAGAGGTGAGTTCAGTGATGGCCTGCCTGGCAGAGGCCAGCTCAGTCTCAATCTGTGGTTTCTTGGGTTGCAGTGTCTCTGAGGGGCTTCTTCCCACGGCAGGAGAGACTGGCAAGACTAAATGGGAAAGGAGTAGAAAGGAAGGAGGGCAAAGTAGAGAAGAAAACAAGAACAAAGGCAAAAGATGGTAGAGGGTTTAGGGGAAATGAGAGAGACAGAGTAAGAGTATGACATAGATGGGAGAAAGAGAAATTTTGGAGAAACTGAAAAAATAAACTTGGGCTCAAGGACTGCTGTCCTAGGAGTTTCTTTGCTCTGGACAACCTTGTCTGCAGCTTCCCGCTTGCTGTGGATCTCAATCCCTCCCTTTTCCAAGTTCCTAGAACAAACTGCTCAAGCAGACCCACATACCCATGCCCCAGGTGTTGCTCATTCACTTGGACCAGCCTGGTACTCTCATCTGTCCTCAGGACATTACACGCAGTCCAGCACCTCTCCTAAAGTTGTGAGACACGAGGCATAACCCAGTCCTGCTCACTTCCAGTGGCCGTGAGGCCACGATGCCATCCAGCTCTCAGGAGAGGAGGGGAGGGGGTTAAAGAGGAGAGAAAAGAATCTATGCCTCGGTCAGAGCGCATGAGCAGTAGAAGCAGTTGGGGGTGGAGGATGAAGGGAGAGAGAGACAGAAAGAGATAAAGAGAGAGAGAGAGAGAGCGCCTCACGAGGACCTGTCACTGCTGACGTTGGGCTGGGCGGTGGGCCAATGGGCAAACTAGGCGATTGTTCCTCGCTGTGGGCCCCCGGCCACAGCCCGAATTTCTATTCATTTCCTCAAGCACCCTGCTGCCTCCTCTGTAGTGTACGGGATTTTGAGTAGGCATTAAAAACACAGAAACGGAGGAGAAAAAAGCCAAAACCCAAAACTTGGTGGGGGGGTACCCCAACCCTTTGCGCAAGTTTTCTGTGGTTGTCCTTTCTCCCCACCATCAGGTGATGGTGGAGTAAGCAACCAGCACTGGAAGCTCTGAGCTGGATGCCGCAGGCCTCTCCCTCCCCTTCGAGCAGACATTGAATTTAATATGCAAGGCTGAGGTGCTTCCAAACAACCACTACCTCCTACATAACCACTTTCAACATCACCACTTTTGTCACCTCCAAGCCTGGCAGAGTGTCATGCCTAGGAGCGTTGGCCACCAAAGTGCGCTTGAGTCACAGGTCGAAACTCTCTGGAGCAGAGGCTGGAGCCCCCAGAAACCCTCAAACTCAGCACTGCTGTCCTTTCCACTACTGCCCCTTTTACTTATCCCGCTGCCACCGTCTGCCCCTCTACAGCTCATGGCGCGGCAGGGAACTCTGCAGAACTGCAGCCCAGCCGGAACGCGGCGCAGGCGTTTGGCCTTGCTCTGTCTGCAGTGTTCACGACTGGCGTCGACTGCCTCTTGATCCCAACGCTGACGGCAGAAGCCGTGGTTCGGCTGGGCTGGGCCTGCCCCCCGGAGCCGGGAAAGTGCCGAAGCCCATGCCACCGTTCTCACGCGCGCTATTTGTCTCGACAACAGGTAGCATCTCCGGACACCATGGTCCCCAGCTCGCCGCCTCTGCCAGCCCCTCGGTGTACCCAGGCCTTCATGAGCAGCCTCATCAGGCCTCCCACAGCCGTCCTCTGAACGGACTGCTGCGTCTGGGGCTCCCTGGAGACATGTACGCGCGGCCTGAGCCCTTCGCGCCAGGGTCCACGGCTCGCAGCGATGCCCTGGGAGCTGCTGCAGCCCTGCACGGCTACGGCGGCATGAACTTGACCGTGAACCTCGCCGCGCCCCACGGCCCTGGCGCCTTCTTCCGCTACATGCGCCAGCCCATCAAACAGGAGCTCATCTGCAAGTGGCAGGCGGCCGAAGGCCCTGTGTCTCCTCGCCTCTGCTCCAAAACTTTCAGCACTATGCACGAGCTGGTCACGCACGTCACCGTGGAGCACGTCGGCGGCCCGGAGCAAGCCAACCACATTTGCTTCTGGGAGGAGTGTCCGAGACAGGGCAAGCCCTTCAAGGCCAAATACAAACTTGTAAATCACATCCGTGTGCACACGGGCGAGAAGCCCTTCCCTTGTCCTTTCCCGGGGTGTGGGAAGGTCTTTGCTAGATCAGAAAACCTCAAAATACACAAACGAACTCACACAGGTCAGTATTCGGCTGTCTCGTGCGGACCCTTTGGGGAAGCAGGCCCTCAAGCCTGGATTTCCTCAAGTTCCAAATGAGGGGAGGAGGGAGGTTTCTTTTTATTGTTTCCATGATCCAAGTTCATAAAATATTAATAATGCGCTTCTATTCTTAGAATCACAGAAGTTTCAGGAGGCTGAGTGCAGGGAGAATACTGCAAGATTTCTGAGCTGGGGGACAAGGGTAAACGTTGCTCCTTGCTTATGGAGTCTGATCTGTCCCTCCCTCCTCTACTCCAGGTACTGGGGATAGAACCCAGGCCACAAAGCATCCTGGGCCAGCGCTATACCTCTGATCGACTATCCCAGTCCCGGGCATTTGATGTTAAGGCATTTTAAAAAGCAGAGCTGTTCCTCAAAGTCTAAAAAACACGGGAACAATTTCCTAACTTTTCTCCTTCCCTTTGGAATCCTGTGACAGAACTCTTTTCCCTACCAGCCTGACAAACTGATCAGCACCTAGACTGCTGGGGGTGGGGGGCGGTCATCAGACTCTTAGTTCCTTCTTCAAAATTGGAGGGTTTCATGGGCTAACTTTTACCCTGCTTACATAGTCTTGCTGGTCTAACAGTAGGCACGTTTTGCTAACCTTCACTCTTATTTTAGCAGAGACCCAATGGGAACCATCCACCTTAAATGTCATTTACTGAGCTGTTAAGTGAAATAGGGACATGTGTCAACCACATCTGTTAGTTCCAGTAAACAGGGGGAATAAAAAAGAGCCCTGCACAGCACAAGAGTCTGCAAAGTTGAACATTTCTGGTCAGAAGCACCTCTAATTAATACAACTGAAGGAAGAAAGTTTTCACACTGCCAGATAAGCCTGTGAAGTTACATTAATTAGTTTAGCAGGCATTCTCTGTACTTTCCTTAGTCCTTCCAATTCCTCAAAGTTTAAGAAGTCATCATCTCCCTGCCCCCATGTTGGGGGCAGGAGAAGGGAACTAGTGGAGAGAAGAGAAAATGAAGTAAATTCTAGCTTGATACTCTACTTCCACTACTTCTCGCCTGGCCTTGCACATTTCTGAGCTTCCTGGAACAGGAACCATTATTAGAGTCAAAGAACTGCCCTAGGCTGGCAGTGCTGAAGACAGAAGCGTGCTAAATCCCATTCTGCCTTCTCCATTCACTGGACCTGCAAGTCCAGGGCTAGAACAAACACTGGCAAACACTGGCAAGACCAAAGTCCACTTTGAACTCCCTACTTTACTTCTGGAAGCGTCCGGTTTTCTCGAGCTGTTTCTGCCCTCCCCCCGCATGCATCTGCTCCTGTCTCGGGGTTACCCTGGGGGAGAGCAGAAGAACATCCCTGAAACCCGCATGCACGCAGGCCTGCATCACCAGGAGCTGGCTGTCGGCACCTGGAAAGTAGACGCGCAGTCCTGAGCTGAACAAGGAACTCATCTTTAATGACAGCGTTTTTAAAACAAACAAACTTTTACTGCTCTTTGTTGGCCCACTGTTTGAAGTCTGTGAAGCAGAAAATGGTTAAATTCTTAGCGCAATCGACCTACAGCAGAGAAGCAAGTTCAGTGCGCTGGGGCTGGCTCTCAGGTTTACATCTATTCACAACAGAATTCTGTGCGTTCTTTTCGCCCAGTCTTAATTCATTACTGCTTGGGGAAAAAAAAAAAAAGGTCTACAGAGCCTCTCCTGCTCCAGCGTTTACCTCAAATCCCCCTCCTAAGTAATGAAAAAGAAGAAGGAGAGACACAGAAAATGTTTCTCAAATGGCAATAGACCTCACTACAAATTATTCATGAAGACAGTTCTCGATGCAACAGGAAAATAATTGCCTTTTCAAATATTAATGGCGTTTCATTTCCTCGAATCGCGGAAGCGGCGAATAGAAGCAGATTTCTCAGGAGTTGAGATTCTCGCGGATCTGAATCCCAGGCCTGGCTCCAGAGGCGACTGCCCGAGCCGAAAGGTTTCACTTTGTGGCAGTCACAGCGATTCTGGAACAATGGTACCGCCGCGCGGGAAGCGCGGGCGACCGCCGCGCTCTGCCCCACCAGCGGGCCCCGCAGCTCCGGGACCCTGCGGCTCGGGGCTCCCCACTGCCAGCGGCCGTTAGAGACGCAGGGCTGGGGATCCTAGGTAGAGACGCGATCGCGCCGGGGCGGAGTCACCGGGAAAACCCGGAGCCAGCTACAAGTGCGAGAAAATGGCGCAGGCCGGGCTGCTCCGACGCTCGCCAACTTTGCGGTGCGAGGCCGGCGCGGGCCGGGAAGAAGGCCTCGCCCGCCGCGCAGCCCGGGACCAGACCGGGGCATCTCGCAGCTCGGTCTCGGGCGCGGGCCGCGCCGAGCAGGCGGCAGAGGCCTGGCCCAAGCTTGGCACTCACATTCACCCACCCACCCAGGGTGCAGAGCCCGGCCCTGGGGGAGGGGAAGGGCGGGAGGCAGGGTGTTGGCGGGGGGCGACAGGGATGTCACGCGAGGAAACCAGGGCGCCTCCTGCAGCTCCGGGGCGCGGCCTCACCTGGCCTCCCGAGGGCCTGCGAATTTCCTGGCTGTCCGAAACACCTCAGTGCTCTGCTCTTTTCTTCTCCTCGTCTGGAGCGAAATCATTTTGTTTTACATCAATGTCCAACGAGGCGCTCACTACATAGGATACACGTGTGGCAGAAATCCATCCCCTCACCCCACCCCGCAAAGGGGAATCGGCCTCAAATTCTGTTCCCCCTCTGTTTTCTCAGAAAAATCTTGCTCACGTTTTTAGGCCCTGAATTGCGTCTTTTTTTTCTTCTTCTTCTTCTTCTTTTTGTAAGTGGTTTCAGACAAGAAGAAAGGAAGGAAGGAAAGTTTTGGGTTTGCAGATGCAGGCAGCAGGAAGCAAAGGGAAGAAAACGAGGGGGCAAATGGGGATACTGATTTATTCCGAGTCTTTCTCCCACTTTTTCATAAAACACTGTTGGTGCTCCGTCAAACGACAGAGGCCAGCACCTTCCAAAGGGCCTAGTGTAACACCAGTACTCCCGAAGGGGGTGAGTTCTATGACTGGGCGGTGCCACAGCCCCGAGTTCCCATGCCACTGCCTGCGCGGAGGAGCAGCTGGTGCGCAAACCTCTGCCTCGGCCAGAGTCGCAACAGAGCTCGGGGACAGAGGCTTTGTGTATTCAAACCTGCCAGAAAGCTTCTGTCTTTCCTCGAAGCAGCGGGAGAAGCAACCACAAAGCCAGCGGTACTTCAGCCATGCATCTCTTGCTCTTCGGCTAGGCGCAAGGTATCGGGTCCCTCAACGCTGAGCGCCTGGCGACATTCATTTGTTTAACTCTCGCAGACACCTCCGCCCCACCCCCATTTCTGCAGCATTTGCAGCTCCAGCCGGAACTTGGGCTTCCGGGTTCTCGGGGTCCTTTCCTCCCCCACTAGCCTGCAAATTCAGGCGGCAGGGAGCTCCCGAACTGGGGCTTGGTTCGGACAATACTTGCACACTAACGTGCGCTCGCGCCTTCCCTCGGCTCCACCGGGAATCGCAGCCACCGATCCGAGACCCCAGCGGGTCTTTCCAGGCCAAGCGCTTGCCCTCTGCTCCGCGGAGCCGGACCTCTGCTACCCGCAGCAGCTGCGCACATTCCGAAGCTGCGGCGCTCGAGGGCGCGATTGCGGGACGACTTCAGATTCCCCTTGGCCTGGACGGATCCTTCCGCGCTGGCCCCTTGGCTCAGGCTTGCGAAGTCCGGCAGCCGGGTGGGGGTGGTCTGGGGAGGCTGAGAGACCTAGCGGTTTAGTTTGGACTGAGGAACCAGCGACACGCGATAAGGTCTCTGGGGGCGCCGCTGGAGCAGCATAATAAAATATTATTGCTGGCGAACATATCGGAGGGATCCGGAATGGCTTAGGAAACATTTGAAGAATGCTGCTAAATGTTTGCCGGGTGCGTGTGTGTGCGGGGGGTGGATAGAAAGGAAAAATCGCTTTTGAGGTGAATTATTGTCTAGAATACCTTTTCCTGCAGCAGGAACCAACACTGTGCGCACGAAGCATCGGTTGCCTATCCTCTTAAATTATTTCATCGCCTTGGCATGTGCACAAAAGATACTTTAGAAAACTGTTTGGGCCAGGTTGGAGTGTGTGCGCAGTGGACGGCTAGAAGGGGGTGGCAGTGACAGAGACATTTGGCTGGAAAGGCAACTTTACATCGAGCAGATGTGCTTCTGCCCTGAATGGATAAAATGTGGAGAAAACAACCCGAATGGATCAGGATTTTCGAGAATGGAAACTGGACTAAGATGGAGTCATAGTTGCTCCTCCCCCGTACCCTCCCCCTAGGGCCACACTGGAGAGGGGGAGGAGGGGCGGAGGCGTGTAGGAAGGGGGCTTGGGGCTTGGGGCTTGGGGAGCTTTGAGCTGGGGAGGAGGCTACCCGACCCGAGGCACTCGGGAAAGGGATTTCTGAAATACTTTTACGGTTCTTTTGCAGAAAATGAAAGATTTCGGGGCGGGGGGTTCGTGAGTTTGGGACTCAGCCCAAGGGCACTAATGTCTCTGCTTGCCTCTGCCAGGCGAGAAGCCCTTCAGGTGTGAATTCGAGGGCTGTGAGCGGCGCTTCGCTAACAGCAGCGACCGCAAGAAGCATTCGCACGTGCACACGAGCGACAAGCCATACACGTGCAAGGTGCGCGGCTGCGACAAGTGCTACACGCACCCCAGCTCT
>RJWT010022317.1:0-17230 GCA_004365215.1 Cuniculus paca
AAAAGAAGAGCGAGGAAGTAAGATGAATCCAGGGGAAGACAAATGAGTGCTTGCAAATACTTTTTGACCTAAAGTCTGCTGTGTCAGAGACAGAGCTACTCCAGCTCTCTTCTGCTTAGCATTTATGTGGGATATCTTTTTTCCATTTTTTTACTTTCAGACTTTCTGCATCTTTATATTAAGGTTTGTCTCTTATAAGCAGCTTGTAATTGGTTTTTATTTTTATCCTCTAACAATCTGTGTATTTTAATGGGAGCATTTAATCCATTTATGTTTAATGTAATTGCTGATATATTTGGGTTTAAATCTACTATCTTATTGTTTGTTTTTTATTTGTTCCGCCTGTTTGATGTTCCTGTTTCTCTCCTTTCTTGCCTTCGTTTCAACTAATTGCTTTGTATTATTCCTTTTTCCTCCTATTAGCTTGTTAGTTATACACTTTTATTATTCTTTTAGTCATTACCAGCAATTACAACATGCATTCTTAACTTATTAGAGTCTACTTTGAATTAGCAAATTTAGCACTTCCCATTCTGCAGAGGGACCTTACAACTCTGTAACTCCATTTGCTCCCCTCCTGATTTAAATGCTGTTACCATGCATTTCCATTCCCTCTAGGCTTTGAACCTCACTAAACATTACTATTGTTGTTGTTGTTGTTATTTGTACAGTCAGTAGTAATTTGTCCTTCACTCTTAGTGATTTCCAATCACTCTCACTCTCATACTGTAGCCCCTGAATCTGTTGCAAACTCTGCTCGGCTCCCCACGCTCATGGCAGCTCTTACAGAATCCCCCTGACCATAAGGGGAAGGTCTCTCAGAGGTTGAACTTACCTCTTTAGGTTTCTTTTGGGTTTCTTCTCCTGCCTGCTCTCCACTCTGTTAACTCTCCTTGCCTTCAAACAGATTTCTTTTTTCATGCAGACTTCTATAATAGTTGTTCCAGGTTTTCTAGTCGTGCTTCAGAAAAAGGGTGATTGGAATTAGCTAATCTGCCATGCCAGAACATAACCCATCGCCTGCTCTCTTTAGAGATTTATTTTCCCCTTGTGCCTTCTTCTTTGGCCAACACAACTGAATTTGCATCAACTAAATATGTATATGATGCAACTCCACGATATCTTCATTCCCCTCCCTCATTGTAATTGTCCCTAATTCTCATGGAACTTATGTCTCATGTTGCTCCAGTCTCTATTCATAAGGTTTCCAAGACACTAGTGTAACCTCCATTCAGAGACCTGTTGTCTTCTGGAGAGCGAAGAGTCATTCATCTTTTAATGCAGGAAGTTTACTGTCCGAGTTGTCAGAGTGCTCTGGGGAGTGATATATCTGAACCACTTTTCCCAAACAAGCTGCCAACCATGGAAATAAAGTAACACCCTCACTGCGAGTGAATCAGAGAATGCTGACATCCCTGTAGTTAACGTTTCTGTTGGAAATCCTACAGCAAAAAGACCATTATGTCCAAGTCCAGAGTTTCATAACATATTAGTCCATGTTCATTAATAGCAAGTGACAGAAATTCATACTGGCTTAAGTAAGAAAAGAAAATGTATTGCTCACAGATCTAAAATGTCCAAGACTGTAAATATGGCCTTAGGAATGGTGGGATCCAGGTGTTGGGACAATATCACTGGGAAGCTGTTTCTTCATCATTTAGCTGTTTTTCTCTACTCCAGTGATTCTCAAACAGATGGTCGGGCCCTAGTCCCAGAGCTTCTGATTCATCAGGTCTGGGGTACAGCGTGGGTCAGTGGTAGCAAACCTATGGCATATGTGCCACAGCCAACTATTTGTTATCATTGAATGCTCTAAAAGGTTCACCATCACTGGCCTAGGCATTTCACTTCCTAACAAGTTCTCAGGTGATCCTGACATTGTTGGTCCAGGAAACACACTTTGGGGACCATATTACTGGTCACAGGCAAGCAGGCATTTCTCTTGGGTCCCAAAGGTGGCCCCAGAGGCTCCAGATGCCCTCTTACCTGCTTTGCCAGCCAAGGGAACAGAGACCATTCCTGGTCCACGGTGAGTCCAAAACCCAGCATCCTCTGAGCCAGTCTTCAGCCTCTGTGGTTAATGGGATCTTGTTCTCCCCTGGCCCACGCTGGGGTAGGCATGGGGTCCAATATACCACAAATGTGAAGAAGAATGGGCACAGGGTACATTCCCAAGGAAACTGGATGCTGTGAAGGTCACAGTGCTGTGAAAGTCACTGTGCCAGAAGAACAAAAGCCACTGCTGTTCATTCCATGTCAGAATCCACCACCCAGGTCATTTCCCTAAGGCAGTCACAGTCGTGATCATGAGCTTTCTGGCCACCATGACAAAGAAGCCTGCACTTACATAAGAAAATGTGTATCACTGGGTTCCTCTGGTAAAAATCAGATTACCAGCTGGCCCTGGTGCTTGCTTCTTAGTTCCTTTTGTCCCACTAGTGCTTTTAAAGAGGATGCTGTTCAAGGTAGCTGGATCCTTGCTCTCAAGGCAGGCGTGGAGTAAAGGGCTGTACCATCCAAGAGGAAAGACATGTCCGGTAGTCTGGAGGCTCTGGTTGCCTTCCTTGAGAATCAAGTGCATTCCTAGGCTCAAGAGACAGCAGCTGGAGGATGAATGTTAGGACAGCAGAAAACACCTGCCATAGTGAGGTCCCCCACCAAGCGTTAGAGATGACAGGAATACAGCCTTGATGAGCTGGGCATGTCAGCTAACTATTCCCACTTCACAGCCCACCCAAAACAAAGTGGCTTCAGACGGAAGCCTTTTCATTACTGCACATGCATCTTCAGGGGACAGTTCTGGAGTGAGCTAGCAGTGGTGAGGCTAGGTGGCTCATCTCTGCTCTGCATAGTCTTATTACCCAGCATAGGTCATCAGGGCATCCAGGAGGACAAGCCCGTGTGTGAGTGGTTCTGTAGACTGCTTGGTCACAATGGCCAGTGTCCTGCTAGCCAGAAAAGTCACTAGAGAAAATCTGGCTGGAGTGATTGAGTCCATTTCATGGTGGGAAATGCTGGAGAATTGCACTGCCATGTGACCTATAAAGAGGTGATGGTTGTCTCATTGGGATGCCAGCCCAGGCTAGCCAGGCCATATGGCTTCTTTAAGAGAGGCCAGGAGTCTCAATCCATTTCCAGTGGATGCCCTCCTTTTCAAAAGCTTGATGGAGGCTGAGGCAGGAGGATCACAAGTTTGAGCCCAGTCTGGATAACTTAGCAAGTTAGGAAGACTCAAAATTTAAAAGGGGGTGTATGTGGCTCAGTGCAAAGGCCATAGGTTCAATCCCCACTACTCCTCCCCCTCCAAAATGCTTGGCATCTATTTCTAATTTTTTAAAAAATATAAAAGTTGCACAGTACATACTCAAAGGCAGGTTTCTGCCAGTGGACTGCTGGTTAATGATCAATACAATAGCCCCTTCTTCTCAGATTTAGTATTTTCCATGACCATGAATGCCCAGAGGACCTCTTTCCAGGCCACTTGCTTGTAGAAAGCAGTAATTTTGCAGAGACTCTGAACTTGAGTTTTTTGAGTCACAGCTGGTGAAGGGGAGCAGGTCACCTGGTCAGCAAGCAGACTGACAGCTTTGTGACCTCGCAGCTAGTGACATGTGGTGCATTCATGGTCATTCTCCCAAATTGATATGCCTTTTGTTTCTCTGTAAAAGAGAAGAAAGCCAAGCACCAGGGAAGCAAAGAGAAAGTGGAGTTATAGGAAGAAGGATGGTTCTCAACCAGAAAAGAGCAGTTTGGGATAAATTAAAATGTGCAATTTGGCTTTTGCTGGTGGTACGGATTTACTGAGTGAATAAATCCACTATTCTCTGGCTCTGTGATGAGAATAAATCCACCGTCCTGTGGCGTCTAGTCCAGTGTTCACCCACTTGAGTGATGAGGACGTCAAAGAGAGTTAGAAGGTGGTTACCGTGTGCGGCCACAGGACGAAGTAGAAAACACAAACCGATTGGCAGGGAGTGTGCAGGTATTTCTGGGAAGCCAGGAATAGGGAAAGCCCTGGGACTGGTGCTGCAGAGTTGACCTTCACTTGGAGAAAGGGTGATTTAATTTTTAAACGCATCTTCTTAGCATAATATGACTCAAAGGGCACAGGCAGCTCCTGATGGTCACGTTGCAGAGGAGCTTTCTCTCCTACATGAATGATGCTCAGGGGCAAGAGGGTCCATGCAAATGAATCTGGTCTGTGATGGCAGAAAATGACTTCCTGGGGATCATTTTCCGAGAAGAGATAAGCGCAGGGCTGGCTGGGCAAAAATGGAGCACCTCACCTGTGGAGCCAGGCGGTGGGCTCCTAGGTGCCCAGGTAGCAACTATCCCAGCCCAGGACAACTCACTGAACCTGGAGGAAGAGTTTTATTCATGTACTGGTGGTAAAAAGCAAATGGTCACCACATGGCTCTTTTAGGGCTGATTTTTAAAAGCATTCTGTGTGAGAAATGAAGAAGGAGCTCCAGAGTTTCCAAGTCTGCTTGTCCCGGCACTGCCTGACTGCCCACCAGCCCTGGGGTTTGTACCGCCAAATGCCTGGGTGCTAACTGGCATGTTTGACTAACTTGTTTGTTTGTATGGCTTTGTATATTATCTTAATCCCTATGGGTGGGGATGTTTGAAGGGGGCCTGGGTTTTTGGCTGTGTACTTTACTGATATTCACAAATACTGAGATTTACAAGGTTTGAGACTAAAGTTGCTTCTCATCCATTAATTTGACAAAGTTATAATATCAGGTGCCAGGGAGAGTGTGACCTCATACAGAAGCTGAGTCCTGTAGAACCCCATTAAAACCCAGCCTTCAAGCTGTCCAACTGGTTACTGGCTAGTTTTCCCCTTGCTCCCCCATTCCTGTCCCCTGGCCGTTCCTTGGCCTGCTAAGCTCTGCCTGCCTCAGGGCCTTGGCACCTGCTATATCCTTGGCCTGGATCAGGCTCTCGTATAGGCATTCAAAGGACTCACTGCCTGCGGGTCCTCTTCCCTGCTCATGTGTGCCCCCCAACATCTCCAGCCCTTTGCTCTGGGCACATGCCAGGCCCATGTGTACCTCTACCCCAATGGCTGCGAGGTTAGCGAGAGCATGGGTGTGCCCGTCCTGCTCATTCCTTATCCTTGCGCCCAGAACAGTACAGTGTGGTGTTGGTTGAGAGCCATCTTGCCTTGCCTGTTACCCGTTTCTACTTCAGCTACTCTGAGCTATTTGTACTTTAGGGGTTTCCAGCTCCAGCCCCAGTGAAGCTTAAGACAACAGCCCTTATTTCCTTCCCTGCTGTCCCTGTCCTCCCAGCTAATGCAGGGACCTGATCTTTCCACACTGACTGAGGAAGATACTGCGGTCCTCATCACCCTTCTTGCCATAAGCTTTCACGTAGTACCAGATTCTAGAAAAGGAAAAGAAAAGAGCCAGGGATTTAGCCCAGCGGTTCAAGCGCTTGCCTGGTAAGCGCAAGGTTGTGAGTTTGATTCCCAGTACTGAAAAAAAGAAAAGAAAAGGCAAAAAGGTTTTTGGTACCATGAGGAACGCATTGCACATGGCAAGTGGTGAGGATTGAGTTTGGCGCCGTATTCCAAATCGTGCAGTCCTGGCGCTCAGTCTCATCTCAGTGCCTGCCGCAGTCCTGGGCGTTTATGCTTGCACCCTCCTCCTGCGTACCTGGCAGAAGTGGGCATTCTCATGTTAGCTCGGCCCTCCAGAAGAACCCAGAGTCCTCATCAAGACAGTCCCCATTCTCAAGTATAGTGGTGCACATGTGTAGTCCCAGCATCCTAGGAGACTGAGGCAGGAGGATCACAAATTGTCAACAACTTAGCAAAACCCTGACTCAAAATTAAAAGTAAAAAAGCTTAGGGTGCTGCTTATGGTGAAGACCCTGGGTTCAATCCCCAGTACTGCAGAAGTAAACAAACAAACAAACAAATAAAGATAATCCTGCCTATTCTACAAGTCAACTCAGAAGAGCTTCCGTGTATTTCCTCCCTGGAAACATACAGAAACACATAGAAGCTGCCAGTGTCATTGCCTGTGGCATGTGGTTTTAGGTAATTGACATGTAATATGTGTATTACTTATGCTTTCCAGTATCACAATTCAGTAGAGTATTTAATGCACAGCCATCAAATCAGGATAATGAGAGCATTTCCATTTTCTCAAATATTACCATTTATATATGTTGGGAACCTTCAGTGTCTTTCTTTAGTTATACTGAAATGTATAAAAAATCATTGTAGACTATAGTTACTGGGCTATAGAATATTAAAGCTAAATCTCTCATCTAACTGTATTTATCAATTATTACCCGATTTCTCCATCTCGCCCCTGTTGGCTTCCTAGCCTCTAGTAACCTCTATTCTACTCTCTACTCCTGTGTGATCAACTCTTTTTTAGTTCCACAAATGAGTAAGGACATGTTATATTTTTATGCCTGGCTTATATCACTTATCATAATGTCCTCCACTTTCATCCTTCTGCTGCAAATGCTGGCATCTCATCCTATTTATTGCCAAGTAATATTCCATTGTGTATATAGAATGCATGCATTTATGCTTGCACCCTCCTCCTGCGTACTTGATAGAAATGGGCATTCTATCATGTTAGCTTGGCCCTCCATTCGTGTGTCAGCAGACACCTAAGTTGATTCCACACTTGGCCCTCATGAAGAGCAATACAATAAACATGGGCATATAGGTGTCTCTTAGATACACTGATTTCATTTCCTTTGACTGTATACCCCATAGTCGTATTGCTGGATCATGTAGAATGTAACTATTTTCAACATACTAAGGAACCTCCATACTGTTTTCCATAAGGGCTCTGCTGATATACATCCCTAGCAATACTGTGAGAGTCCCCTTTCTCCAACTCCATGCCAGCATTTGTTAATTTGTTGTCTTTTTGCCAGTAGCCATTCTGACTGGGCGAGATGATATCTCATTGTGTTTCCTGTTTGCATTTCTTGATGATTAATGATGTGACCATTTTTTCTCGTACTTGTTAGACATTTGAGAAATGTCTGTTCAGCTCTTTTACTCATTTTAATCAGATATTTTCTTACTGTGTTACTTGAATTCCTTATATATTCTAGATATTAACCTCTCCTCAGATGGCTAGTGTGCAAAATAGTTCTTCTATTCTGTAGGTTGTCTCTTTACTGCTAATTATTTCCTTTTCTGTACTGACACTTCTTAGTTTAATATAACCTATTGGTTTAGGTTTGCTTTTGGTGCCAGTGCTTGAAGGTCTTAACTAAAAATCATTGCCTATACCAATGTTGTGAAATGTTTTCCCTATATTTTATTCCAGTGGTTTCACAGTTTCAGTTCCTTGGTGCCTTTTGATTTGATTTTTGTATCTGGAGAGAGGTAGGTGCATTCTTTGCATATGTATATCCAGTTTCCCAGCACTATTTATTGAGGAAATTGTCCTTTCTTCAATGTATATTCTTGGCACCTTTGTCAAAAGACAGTAGGCTGTAAACACATGTGTTAATTTCTAGATTTTTTTTACTCTGTTCCACTGATCTCTGTGTTGGTTTTTATACCAGTGCTATGCTGCTTTGGTTACTATAGCTTTGTATGGTGTTCTGAGAGCAGGTATTGTGATCCCTCCAGCTTTGTTTTTTGTACCAGGAATCAAACTCAGGACTTCATGCTTCTAAACTGCTGAGCTAAATTTCTGGCCTCCAGCTTTGTTTTATGTGCTCAGGATTGTTCCAGCTGTTTAGGGTCCTTGTGGTTCTGTATGAATTTTGTGCTTCCCCCCACCCCATTTTTGTGAAGAATGTCATTGGCATTTTGATATGAATTGTATTGAATCTGAAGATGGCTTGGGTAGTGCAGACATTTTAACAATATTAATTCTTCCAGTCCTTGGGCATCCAGTGCCATTCTTGATGTTGCTACTTGAACTCTCATTCCAGTGAAGCATTCTAACAAGAGCAGAGCAGGAGAGTGAAGTGCTCTAGCCAGAATCTTTAATCGTCAACAGCCAGAGGTATGCTAGAGCCAGGAAAGCTGCTCAGCAAGCCTTGCACCAGGTCACAGACATCTAGCTGTCCTTTGGTATCCACGAGCACTGGTTCCAGGACCCACTCCATCCAGATGCCAAAACAACTATTTCCACAGCATTTACATTGTGTTAGGTATCACAGGCAATCTAGAGATGATTTAAAGTGTATAGGAGGATGTCCATAAGTTACCTATATACACGATATCATTTTCTGCAACGGACTTCACATCCTCAGATTCTGGTGTATTATATATACTTTTTCTTTTATTTATAAATTCATGCATTTTTAACTATTTGCAAGTTGTGACATCATTGCCCTTTGCCTCCTAAACATTGCAGTATGTGTCTTCTAAGAAGAAGGGCATTCAGTTTACATGACCACCATCCACTTGGGAAATTCAGGATATTTAGTATTACCATACTCTCTTAAGACACAGGCTGTATTCCAGTTTCTTCTCTTGCACAGTCACATTCTTTATAGCATATTTCCTCCCACCCAGGTCTTGTCCCAGGGTCACCTCTGGACCCACTTGCTGTGTCTTCCTGGGCTGCTGGAATCTGCAGCTGTCCTCTAGGCTTGCTTTATCTTTTGTGACCTTGACAGTTTTGGAGTGTGCCAGCCGGTTGTTTTATGGAATGCTCCTCAGTTAGATCTAATGGATTTCAAGCAGCCTTCCAAAGGAACACCTCCTGTTTTCTTTTCCCAGGACCTGGCAGCCGCCGAGAACGACCCCTGTCAGCACCCCGCAAACCCACATATACTGCTGAGGACCGAGAGGAAGACGCTTTGGCTGTGCTCCGAGCCATCCAGGTGGAGAATGCTGCCCTGCAGAAGGCGATCCTCGCCAAAAAGGCTGAGCCACCTGCCAGGCCACTGCAGGTACGTGCACAGGTAGGGCTCTAGTCCAAGAAGGAAGCTAGGGCTACCCAGGGATCCTGCAGCGTATGAGCAGTGAGGAGTAGAAAAGCAGACATTGATCCTGACCCTCAACCTCATCTGCATTTCCCCTGTTTGCAGACAGTTATTGCCCTGCCAAGGTTCCACTTCTGCCACCTGCTTGTCTGGTTTTTGTTTACTTCTGAAAGCCTCAGCTCAGTGCTAATGTGACCCATCATAGCTGATTGCTCTGCAAACTCTGGGTACCTTAGACTAGGGCTGTACATTGCTGGCTCAGTGAAAGAATGGAGCAAACAGCAAACCATGGCTTTGCTGGATCTCAGTTCCCAGGGCAGAAGTCCTGCAGCCCCCATAGTCCTCCCAGCTCCCTTACACTCCTACCTTTGGCCTGCTTTACTTGTTCATGTAACCTCTCTGAGCCTACAGGTATTTGTTTGCACCTGCTGCCTTTGGCCTTGAGCAACAAACAGAAAGACCAATGATGGGGCAGGGCAGACGCCTCAGAAAGCTAGTGGCTTTGGACCTTCCCAGTATACATGATATCCTTCCTCTGAAACCTGGTTTCTGACTCACCTGCTGAGGCCTTCTCTTCATTCTGGCCCTCTCAGTGCACGTAGTGACTCTGAAATAGGCAGCGCTGGTGTCACCACTCTGTTTCAGAGATGTAGCCACTGGCACCCAGAGAAGCAAAGTGGTCTTCTCAGGTCCTACATTTGCAAGTGGCCAGGGTCTGCCTGACTGCAACCCCAGGATCTGTCCACATTACCAGTTGCTCCCCAGATTCAGTCTCAGGCTGCCCTTTAGGGCACCACTGTTACTTTTCCAGGTGCTCTGGCTTGTGCCCCAGTGGGTATGTCTATGGGTTTTGGAAAAGGTCCCTGCCCTTCTCTGTGCCCTTATGTGTGCATGCAGAGTACCCAGTGATGGCTTTGTTTCTACTTCACATCATGTGATGGCATCTTTCTAGGATGCAGAGGGACCACCAGCCAAACCCTGGACCAGTCTGTTGAAGTCCAAGGAGGAAGCCCTGGAGGTTAGTGGAAGGCTGAGCCAAACCAAAGCCCTCTATGTACACATAGCCTCCTGTGATCTCTGGATACTTTGCTTCCCAGGCTCCTTCAAGCACCTAGAGCCTTGCGCCCATTTCATGGATGGGGAAACTGGGGCTACAGTGACACGTCCAAAGTGACAAGTTAAATCTAGAACTCCTCCAGGCCTGCTGACCCAGATTTCTTCTATGTTTCTGTTTCCTGATGAGACAACACAGAAATGGGTCTTAGGATCAGGAATAAATAAGTGCTATCTATAGCTATCTAGGTCAATTAGGTGCATCAGCAAAGATAACCCTGACAAATAAGGACATGAATTATTAAAGCACCAAGGAAATATCTTTGTTACATGTGGGGAGGCCAGGGTTCTGTGCTGTGTGCTCAGAATACGAAGTGACTGAGGCAAATAAACCCTGCTTACAGGCAATAGCAAATAAAAACACAAATTATCAGAAAGAAAGTCAATCTGATAATGGGCAAGAGAGTTCTGGGTTGTGGGCTGGCTCTGGAGGTCCCTTGGAAAGCACATCCCTTTTGAGCTGAGCCCTGTCTGTGAGAAAGACCTATAGGGAACAGCATTCCAGGTGGAAGGAACAGGAAAGCTTCAAGGTAGGAAAGAGATGGGGGTGGTAGCTGAAATAGGATGAAAGGTGGGCAGAGCAGCACCCCAGAAACCCAAGTGAATTTCTTTCTGCATTGCTCTCACTTGTCTTGTTAGATACTGGTCATCTTAACCATCATGAGCAAGCATTTCAGACAGGCTTGCAACCCTGCCCACCCCACTTCCAAGGCTTCTGGTGGCCTGATACCTGACCTGCAGGGGGCACACTCCCAGTTTCCATGATAAATGAAAGAGAAGGGAAAGGGGATGTTCTTGGAATTCTCTGTGGAGTCTAGTTACTTTATGCAAGCAGAATGGGGTTCCTTTGGGATGGTGAAAGATTTGGATGAGAGACCCGTTGTTTCGTAGGAGCTCCCAGATCATAAGAAACAGACTCAGTGAGAGGTTCTGAACCTGGTCAGTCCAGGCCAGCACTGCCACCCCGCCACCCCTGTTCTTGTCTCCCATGTCAAGACTGGTGGCCATGGCCATGCTATGTCAGGCCAGGAGGGTTCCATGCATCTCTGTCTAATAAGCTTTTCCATCTTTAGTTGCTTCCCACAGCTGTGGTGACCACAATGCCAGGGCTGCCCAGGATAGCAGGAGGAGACCACACCATCCACCAAACCATCACCAGGATTGGCCTCTCAGGAAGCAGGTACTGACTATGGTGGATTCAAAGGCCACACCAGAAAGCCCCTAGTGGTACAGCTATGAGTACTTTCCTGACCAAGGTTACTCATTGTTTTTCCTGTGTTTCTGTAGCTTTAGACTGTACCTTCCCTCATCTCCAGCCCAAGAGCATAAAAGTGACTTGAGTTCTTGCAGGGAAATGGCTCCTAGCTTGTTCAGTTTGGTCACAACCTTCTCTAGGTCTCCTCTGGAGCAGCCTACACAGCCCAGGGTAATGGTCTTGTTCCTTAGCTGACCTGGGGGTGAGGGGGGCCCTAAGCCACATCCTTGGAAACACTTTTTCTGTCTTAAAGTTTGTTCATACACAGCATTCTCGCCCATGAACATGCAGCATCAGAGACTGGATTGGCAAGGTATTTTGTTTTGTTTTTCTTCAAAATGAAGACTTTATTATCATAAATAAATAAATTAATCTTCAGAAGGATGTTCCAGCTGGATGTCATGCACATGGGAACTCTCCCAGAGTTGTCATGTAGGGTTGTGCATGTTATTGACTGTGCAAAGTGCCTAGCTGAAATCTGAAATCCAGTCTGCATGCTGGTCACAGAGTAGCCCTGACCTGAGACTGTATCAGTCCAGAACAGGGGCTTTCTCCCTCTGGATGAAGGGGAATTTAACTTGCTAAGCCATAAGCCCTCCAAGGCTGCCTCCGCTTAGAGGGAACCCCTGTTTATAAGTTGTCAAAAAATCAAATAGGTTCAAGGCAGAGCTAGCCCTTCCACCAAGTATCTGCAGACCCCAGGTGAAAACCATAGTTCTGTACCCCTATGTCCATAAATCAGAGCCCCAGGGTCCCCTGGATGTGGAAGGCCATGTGCATCTGACACTCTCCTGGTAGGCACTGCCTTCCTTCTCCCTGATAGCCTCTGTGATTCCAGGTGCTGGGGGACTCTCTTCCTTACACAGCACACATGGGACATGGGGGAGGGGCCCAAATGGGTCTGTCCTCTACAGCAAACAGAGCAGAGCCAGTGTCTGGAGCAGTGTTGGCAAATTGTTTCTGTAAAGGCTGGCCAGGTTGGCAACAGTAGGCTTGCCTGTTGCTTGTTTGTTAGTTTTAACATAAATGCTATCCTTAGCCAATCATGTGCAAAAAGGCCATGGGCTGGATTTGACTCATAGGCATTAGTTTGGCCAATGGCTTCCCTGGACTCTTCACAAGCTCTCCATCAGCTCAGGGAGGTCAGCTTGCTGTCTGGCCCCCAGCCAAGCCACTTCAGTGGGCTCTGATTCCATCACTTAACTCTATAGCTGTTGACCCAGAGAGAAACCACCTTCCTGCCACCTGTGGGGTACAGACTTGCTCCCCATATTGCTTCTTCTCCCTGAGGGATAAAGCCAGTGTGGTACATTCAGTGAGAATATGTTCTCTTTTGTGTGTCATTTGCTACCTGTTAAATTTCTATTTCAGACAACAGCAGAATTTTCTTGAAGTCCCTCAGGCCATTGAAGGTGACCCTGGCCATCCCAAAGAGGTTGCTGTACCAAGCGAGGAGCAAGTACTAGACACAGAGGTGAGACACAAACACGAAGACTACCAGATGCATTCATACTTCCCCTGAAAGACGAGGATGAAGGGGCCCTCAGATCAATCAGGTCTAGTGGTTGGGGTTGCTCCAACAGTGGTCAGCATAGTATTTTTCTGCCCAGGTCTCCATCTCTCCTCCTCCCCCGCACACAGGCACATGCTTAGTAGAGAAGCAGAGAAAGAAAGGTGTGGGCCATAAGTTTCTGGAGAGAAGACTGTCATGCCAGAGGAAATAGAAGTAGCATGCAGGAAAATATCCAGCATTGCTGGTAATCAAGAAACACAAGTTAGAACAGCCTTAACATCCCATTGGATACCTGTGTTGACCAGTTATTTTTGTGATGACCCCTAGCACTGGCAAGGTTGCTTCAAAACCAGGCAACTGTGCGTTGGTGGCAGCTGCACCCTGGATGACACTCTCCACGAAAGAGTAGCTGGATTCTGTTGGACTCAGGAAAAGCCTCAGAAAGAGAACCCAGCAGTCCCATCCTAAGGAACTCACAGAGGCAAAAAGCTGTAGGCACAAAGGTGTTTGTGGTGGAATTGCTGGAAGTAGGAAAAATGAGGAGAAACCCAGGGAAATAATCTAAATGTCTCCTTGTAATGGAGCTAATCAAAAAGCATGTGATGATGTATATCAGCTTTAAAGGACAGAAACGATCATTATGAGAATGGGAAAATATAAAGTTATATAAAGTTAACTGCAGAGATGATATTAATCTTTATGGAGTCCAATATGATGGCAGTGACTATGCACAGACCCAGCTGTGTGAGCGCATGGTGCCTGGGGCCCTGAGCGACAGCAGGGAACATGCGTTAGCGCAGCAGCATTATCAGGGTCCTTTTTCTTTTGTGCCCAAAGGTGTGTGTCCCAGCACACCTTTCGTGCCCCCAGTTATACCTAAAACCTGCTTGTGAGGATTTTTATTATTGGCCAATGAGAATTTCGTATGAACTCTCAAAGCCACATGTAAACTCACATAACAGGAGCAAGGGCCCTGTGCTGAATCTGGTGCCACCATTTTGAGCTCACATGGCCTCCTGCAAGCCTCTTAGGCTCTGGCCCTGAGAGTCTGTAGCCACCACGCAGGGTCAGTCATCCTCATGCCAGGCCCAGTGAGGACAAAGCAGGGAAGGTATAAAGCAGGAAGGTCATGCTGCCCAGTGCCTGGCTGGTGGCAAGGAAGAACTCGTTGAAAGTTCATCTTGGAGAAGAACCACAGCTTTTGTCCTCCTAGGACAGAAGAGTTGCTTTCTCAACTTTGAAGATCCTAAGTGTGGTATAATCTCAGCCACATTAAACGAGCCCATACTGATGAAGTTTGTTTATGGTGTAAGAGACAGAAAATTCAGAGGAAACTGATTTACTCAACGGAGAGAAGAAAATGGGGCCAGGTGGGTCCAGATACAGCAGCATAACCACTTGTTCTCTAGTGTCAGCTGCAGCCTGAGATCTGTCACCTACAATGCCAGTCCCAGCCGTACGCTCCCTGTGGTCCCTAAACTGCTAGCTAGAGAGGGGAAGAAAATGCACCCATATGAAGCTGACATTATCTGGGGCCATGCCCAGCACTGAATCATTCCTGCCTGGTGGCCCAGGGGAAAACACAGAAGCGCACACGCACACACTGACTGCTTAGACTTGTCCAATGGGAAAGAGTCAGTATCCCTATGCCTTATCGCTGAGGAAAGACAGGGTGACTTTCCCTAAGGAAAGTTCAGCGGTCTCAGTGAGAGAGAGCCAGTGAGTCGCTGCCAGGGATCAGGAACTTCCAGATCCCAAAATCAGGCAATACAGAAAGCAGAGGAGCCCACTAGTTGCAACAGTGACAAGTGGTGACATTCCTTAGTTCAGAGACTCTGGAGCTTCTTCATTTAGAAACTCAGCTTGGGAATTGCACATTTCAGATTGGCATTGGGCAAGAGGTCCAGCAGGCCCCCTGCAAGAAAGCCCTCCTGCCACCTGGCCCTCCTGCCACCTGGCCCTTCTTCCTACCTCCAACATGCAAAGCAAACAGCTCTGCTCTTCCTGCCTCCCAGATCGCTCACCTGGCCCTGGAACACTGTCACAAACACAAGCTCAAGAACCTGCCAATCCGGCAAGGCAGCCAGGCCATTTGGTTTATCAGCATCCTGCAAGGCTGGGACTCAGCCCAGGGCAGCCAAGGGCCTGGCTAGGGCCCTGTGTGATGTGAAGGAGTATGGGGCGGGAGCTGTGGCTTTTGACAGCCAAGCTAATCAAAACAGGCGCCGACTGGGCCCCCGCCCCCCACGCCTGCCATCGCTATCCCATCCCCATCTCGCGGCAATCAGGGCTCATCCAAACACACGCTGGGAGTGATAGCACATCTCACTGGCTATTAATTAAAAAAATAAGTGGGGAACAGTTGCTGTTCATTTGCTCGGCTCCCTGCTTACAGAACCATTGCAGATTACAGTGCTAATTAGCAGAGGGCACGTGCACGGGGAAAGTACCATTTTATGAGTGACTGATCCATGGCGACCAGGGCTGCAGTTGGGCCCCCGGGGCCGCCAGGAAGCCATTCTACAGGGTGGCTGTTTACGAATGGCACTCACGCACTCTCAGACCAGACAGCCTGCCTGGGAAGAAGGAGGCAGGCATTAAAATCAATGAAGGGGAGAATCGGAATGAAGCAGATGCTTGGAGAGGGCCCATAGTGCCACAGGGGCTCCTCCTTTTTGTCATCCCTTTGCTCAGCCATCCTGTCCAGATTGTCACATATATGGTGGCATCTCACCTTCCCTGGCCAGCCTGGGGATGTCAAGTGACCAGTCCAAGTGACTGGTCCAAGCCTTGGTTGCCAAGCTATTGTGTTCATGTGCTCAGGTTGCCTTAACAAAACACCACAGCCCAAAGGCTTAAGCAACACAAGTTTATTTTCTCCCAGTGCCAGAGTTTTCAAGTCCAGGATCAAGGTGGCAGGCTCCGGCCTCTGAGGCTTCACTCCTTAGCTCCTCGATGGCCATTTCTCACTGTGTCCTCTCATGGTCTTCCTTCTGTGTGCAGCCATCCCTGGTGTTTTTCTGTGTTCAGATTTTGTCTTCTCTTAAGGATGCCAGTCAGATTGGAAGATGGCCCACCTCTAAGAGCCTCGTTTTCATCTAACCACCTCTTTAAAGGCTGCATCTTCAAACGTAGTCACAATCTGCCACATTCAGGGCTAAGATTTCAGCAGGTGAACTTGGGAGGAGGGCACAGTGCAGCCGTCATAGGTCCCCCCTTCAGCAGACAGCATGGCACACTTCTGGGGTGTGAGCACTGCCTGCTGGGGAGACAGGGGCGTGGTCAGGCAGTCTGATGCTACTTAAATGTTTTTATTTATTTGGAAACCCTCAAACAAAATACTAAGTGCTGAGTACACACCCACTTTATTTATTTAGTAGTACTGGTCAACCCAGGGCCTTCATACTGAACTACATCCTCAGTCCTTTTTTATTTTTGATTTTGAAACAGGGTCTCTTTAGGTTACTAAGTTGCCCAGACTGGGATCACACTTCCAGGCCTCCCGTCTCAGCCTCCCAGAGTGCTGGAATTACACCACACCTGGCTGATTACTGTATTTTAAATGTTTTTCAAGTAGGATCTTGGGTAATCTTTACAATAGCCATAGGCATCAGGTCTCTTCTCAGTCTCACTGTGCAGGTGGAGGAACCGTAGCCTTAGAAGGCTAAATAATTCACAGAAAGCCCACCAACAGTGGACGAGCTGAGCTGCAGCCTGTGGTAGCATCATCTCTGTGTTCTTTTTCTCTCCTTAAAGGATAAATGGAGACTGAGAGCAGGAGAGACCAAAGATGCCGTGTATGTGACCATGGAAATCATGTCCAACTGGGGCAACCCGTCATGGGTGGGTCTCACAGAAGTCGAGTTCTTTGACCTGAACCACACAAAGCTCTATGTGTCACCCCATGACATGGATGTCCAGAACACCGTCATGCCCGGGGAGCTGGGCTGCCTGGTCAACAGGAACGTAGCTGTAAGTGGGGGGCAGCCCAGCTTGGCTCTTCACTGCATACTTGGCATGTTTCTCTGCCCCTGCATGAGTCTGTGCTAAGGGTGTGGTTGCAGGGAGGGGAGCATGCTGTCAGCTACCTGTCCTTCACCTGGCAGAGTAGGCAGGAGCCTGCACAGGCTTCCAGAGGGTCTCTCCTACACTCTTCCTGAGTCCTTGCTCTGTGGGGTTTTCTTGGGGGAGCCAGTTCACCTCCTTGAATCCCCCTTGCAGCTTATTACTGGCAGACATAAGACCTTGGGATCATGACGATCAGTGCCCTCATTCTGCAGATGAGGCTGGGAGAAGGCCCTAGAGCTGGCCAAGGTCCCACAGTGCAAATTGTGGGGCAAAGTCCACATCCTGCAGCCTGGCCCAGGACCTGGCCCACACTTCAGGGCCTGCTTCCCCAGGCTGTGGGGTGTACGTGCAACAAA
>RJWT010022318.1:0-17301 GCA_004365215.1 Cuniculus paca
CTTTTTTTTTTTTTTTGAGACAGGGTTTCACTATGCAGCTCAGGCTGGCCTTGAGCTCACTTTGTAGCCCAGGCTGATTTCAAACTTGCAACAATCCTCCTGCCTCAGCCTCCCTCCTGCCTTAGCCTCCTAAGTGCTGGGATTACAGGAGTACGCCACCACACCCAGCTCAAATTCTACTCTCTTACAGAGAAACCTGATATTTTCTCTAGGTGAACAAGTTCCCACATTCAGACTTTCCACCTAGCCATCTCACTCATAAAAATGTCCAGAGGTCGAGGTGACCAATATCAGTAATTTTTATTTTCCTGAGAGTTGAAGACAGTATTATTCTGTCTGAAAGTCATAATACCTCTTCTGTTCTCCATGGCCAATGAGTAAATAACTTGGAAAAGACAATGAAAATGACTTCATTCCTATTTCAAAGTACAAAGCTAGACCTTTGGGTATTTATAGGTCTGCTGTGAGTCTTGTCCTTGTTTCCCCTCCTTACGTCTTGAATTGCCTACTCTCCACACACACCACTCCCATGTATATTCTGAGCCAGAAGCTCACCCAGGACCTCTCATTTCTATACTTTGAAAACCAGTAAACTAGATACATAACCATTTCTCTACAAGAATCAAAAATACCTATGAAGGACAGAAATAGCCCAAAGTAAGAGAAACAAGATACTAGCAATAAATGCATAAAAACAATAAAACATTATCCAAACATAAAAGGGCTGATACAAATCTGAAAGGAGACTGTCCAGTTTTAGTCAAATAAGTGACCAAGAGGTAAAAACAAATTTACACAGGGAACGCTCAAATAGCAAAACACTTGAGAAAATGCTAGTAATTAAAGAAATGTAAACAAATTATAAATTACCTTACTAATTAGCAAAAATAAATAATTAGAAAACTCAATATAGAATATACTTTTTTTTTTTTTTTAGGTACCAGGAACCAAACCCAGGACCTTGAGCTTGCTAAACAGGCATTTATGCTGCTAAGCTATATCCCCAACCCTTCAGTACAGGATTATAGCACAGCTATAGTCACTCTACCAATGGGTCTATTTCATGAAAAAAACTAAAAATAAATAATGTTATAAAAATAGTTGTACTATATATAACTAAAATTTTTAAATTGTCAACATATGGCATTCTAATTAAATATTTTTATATTATAATATATAGGTAGATGCATGGAAAACTATAAAATTATGTTAAATAAAATAAAACAATATGGCATATAAAAAAACTGTAAAATTATGTTTATATAATGATAAAGGATAGATGAAAATAGTGATTTTTCTGCTAGTAAGGCTTTTGTTCATTTGCCTGTTTTGTTGTTTTCATTTATAGTTTGTTCTATAGAGTTAGTTGGACACAATTTCAGGTCCTCTTTAGTTTTCCACAGCCTAACCCAAAAGAAGTACCCAGTGCATATTCCCAGGTATGAATTCTTTACTAGGCCATTGGATAGCAACAGAGACACATGGCCAGAGTTCATTCAGTCACAGGCTACTTCCCAAGAAGCCAAAAATGCTCTGGAATTTTTGAGAAAGTAAATTAATTCTCCATTTTATTTTCCCTCATATATTGAACAAGATCATTCTCACAGAGGAATTTCTGTCATCAGGTACAGAATTTAGCAGATGCCAAGGTGGGAAGAGGGAAAGATATGAATGTAATAGCACAGCTGGAATTGGTTACCACGCATAAAGGCAGGACAGCATTCCCAGCTAGCTTCAGGATCTACCTGCGCTTTCCTCATCACTGTGACTACAGACACTCTAGATTTTAAAAATGTGAAGAATAACTCAAGTCTTCAGATTCTTATCAGACTGATGTACAAAGGACTTGAATCCATCAGGAAACAAACAAGTAATTTGATTTTAAAATATGTCCCAAACATTAGGTCATGGGTATCCAACTTTTTGGTTTGTCTGAGCCACACTGAGTACAGAGAAACTATCTTGGGCTGCATATAAAATATGTAATATGGTTAAAGTAATACATAACACAACTTCTTTGATTTTTTTATATTTTAACTTATTAAATTATTTTATGAAATAAGCCCAAGTTTAACAGTTAAATAAGAAAAATTAAGTGTCTGCTTGATAACAATAAATGCCTGTCTTCACAGGCATATACACATGTATACATAGGCTGAAATATTATTTATAACCAGTATATTTATAAATTGCACAGCACATGTGATGCCTAAGTGGGTATCAATTCAACTGTGTGTGGTGGGCATAGGAGGTGAAGTTAGCACAGCACTGTGCTCTCCCCTAACACAAGTTTCGTTTGCTGCCTACACAGTCCATGCTCCAGCACCACATAATGAAGTAAAAAAAAAAAATTACTAAAAAATCACATGTTAATAGTAAAGTTTACAGACTTATGGGGCCACATTACTAGCCATTCAGGACCGCATGAAGCCTGCAGGCCGAGGGCTAAACATGTCTGCATTGTCTTTCTCTCCATTTCAGAGTTCCTTGGATAAAATCCAAAAAGAGCTCTCACATCATTATATATCTCAGTCTGAAAGAACCATAATGGCCCAACTCTGTTCAGTGTAGTTCATTTGCACCAGATTTTAGAAGATCAATGGTAAATGGTTTGAACTAGTGCAAATGATTTCTGACTCCAACTAAAGGGTTCTCATGAGCAGTTGCTACTTTGACCAGGTGCCATGGGTGCCCCAAAAAGAGGGGAAGGAGGAGATGGATGCTTGCTAGGCTTGTTTTTTTAAAAAGGAGTTTTTTTCTGGTTGAGACAGCAAGGGACGAGACAGAAGACATTGTTGAAGCAGTTTTCACATACTTGCTGTATACATCTGCCCTGGATAATTCCAGTAACATGAAAATTTGGGAAGAAGTCAAGAGACATGGTTAAAGGGGGAGAAATAATTTTTAGATTAAAAATATCCATCTCTATATTCCAGCAAAGATTTGAAATTTCCTATTTAACTTACAAGGTCAGCCTGAAAGATGACTTCCAGTGACACTGTATAATCCCTTCCCAGATGGTATCAGGATTGGTATGGTATGGCAGAGGGATAGTATGTTACTTCTGAGAGTCAATCAGGCAAGAAAGTGTGGCCTCTTGACAGGGTGTACAGTTCAGTGGCAGAACATGTGCTTAGCATGTGTGAGGCCCTAGGTTCAATTCTTAGCACTGCAAAAAACAGTAATGACAAAAACAAAAATAAAAATAAAACCAAGTTCGGCTTCTGTTTTCCTCTTAGGTCATTTGACAAAGCTGAAGCCAGCTTCCATGTTGTAAGCAGCCCTAGTGACAGACCCACACTGTGAGGAACTCTGACCAGCCCACTCATACCTTCAAATGACTGTAACCCTGGTTGATAAGTTGAGAGTTTCTTGACCATAAAAAAATAAAAAGCTGCCACATTTTTAGGTAATTTGTTACACAACAACAGACAATATGATAATATCGAACTAACCAAATTTGTTGGGGAACTGTATCAGATGATAATATTCTGAATTCATCTATCTGGTAAGAAAGAATCAATTTCAAATTAAAAGTTGTCTACTGCCTAAGATACCACTAAAAGTTAAATAAACCTAAAGAAGAACTTCAGTGGAGGAAATGCATTGTATATCTCTTCCAACACTTACTATGGATTGTCATAATCAAAAAAAGTCCCATCAGAAAAGTCGACACAGTCCCCTCCTATTATATATACCTCTCCTGCAGCCACAGACATAGGGTTACTTACAGGTAGGTTTCACGCACCAGGAAGCCACTGTAAGGGTGTTATCTCTTATTAAAGCAGTCAAGGGTTAAAGTTGAAGCAGCAAATTTATCCCCAGAGATATATGCCAAGCACTAAGCTGAGATTCACAAGACTCTCCCTGAGTTTTCCTTACCTCTAAGTGCTGGGATAACTGACACTCACTGAATTCCGATATTTGTATGAATAAAAATGAAGGGATTTAGCAAATCTTGTTCCTGCACACAGTTGTCAAAAAAAATCTGACCTTTACAACAGGAAAAAGAAGGGGGATTTAAAGATTTAAAGAAGAGGCAGAGTCTGTCTGATGGATAACAAACCTTTGAAAAATTATGAAGCAGTGAAAATCCCCTACAGGTCCCAACAAAATGTGCCCAATTTGCATTCCAGCAAAGCTTTCCATACATACCATTTGGCTCCTGTGTGTACTTCCAAGCAAATAAATCCTAAAGAATAATCCCACTGGGACCTAAGTCTGATCTCTGATATATTACTGCTACACAGCTCCAGACCAGCCTCCACAAACTGCTTTTTTGGTTCCAAATAACTAAATCAAAGTCATCCTGATAAGCTTTGAAAACAGGGAATGTGAGGAGTGGTTTAATGAACGTTACAACTCAACCTATTACAGACCACAGTACATTACAGGAGGAGAAAGATAAAAACAAAACAAAACAAAACAAAACCTCAAAATACTCATGCTTTTACACCCCCAATTCTCTCAAGATCAAATCCAGACATACCTGTCATTCACTACACCTAACTATAAAGCCTTATTCGAAGCCTGACTTTGATCAAATGGTTATGATGTATTTGCAAACCCAAGAACAATATGTATTGGTGGGTGGAGTAGAACAGGAACCGTAATTTTCTTTTTACTTTGAAGCTGGTTTAAACTTATTTTTAAAAAGAAACCAATAGAACCAGTAAATACTGAGATGTATTCTAATTTACAATCTTTTAAGGAAAAAATAGCAAACATTAAGTAGCAAAAATAATTTTCAAAAAGTTAGAAAAACCACCACTCAACATATAAACCAGGGACAACATCTCGAGAAAAACTAGATTACTAGAGGAAACTGAAAGCACTAGAAGTTTCGGTGTCCTGCATTCCTGCATCAGCTTTCTCATTTCGCAAGAAAAAGATAATTTTCACAAAAGAAAAATAAATTTAGAGAAGACACACTAAAATACTGATCATAGTGACTACTATTATTTATTTTTATTAGTACATGTTTGCAGTAATGACTACTATTAGACAAATCACAAAGCACATAGATGCAAGGAGGAACAATTAATGGACTAAAAAAGAACAAGAAAACACCTTGAAACAGTAGTTTGATGCAGAAGACAACAAAAAAAAACCCTGCCATATACCAAAGAGATGGGAACATCAGAGTTTTAATCTCTGTATATAATGTCACTGTAAGTAGTAGTGGAGGAGCTGGGGATGTAGCTCAGTGGTAGAGTATGTCCACTGCAGTGCTTTGCCTGGTCCAGAATTCTGGCAGATGAAACCAGAAAGAAATACCATCTACTCCCAAGATCCAAAATGTGACTGATACTCTTTTATTTGGCAAGTCAGATTTTAACACTGTCTAGACATCAAGTCTAAGCCATGATCATTATGTTTGATACAGATTTTGGAACAAAGTATTCTTCAACACAAAAGCTAAAACCTCAATACCTTATTTGGCTTACAAGTATCATTAGGAAAGTAGCATTTCAGGACAGCCATAAGAACTGGAAGGAAGCCGGGTGTGGTGGCACATGCCTGTAATCCCAGCACTTGGGAGGCTGAGGCAGGATGATTGTTGCAAGTTCGAGACTAGCCCAAACTACAAAGTGAGCTCAAGGCCAGCCTGAACTGCATAGCGAAACCTTGTCTCAAAAAGACGAAAAAAAAAAAAAAAAAAAAAGAACTGGAAGGAGCTCTACTATCAAAGTTCTATACTGCCTCAAAAAATTTTATTTTTTTGATGCACAGTCTCACTATGTAATCCAGGACAGCCTTGAACTTGCAATGTAGCCCAGGCTGGTCTTTAACTCATGATTCTCTTACCTCAGCCTCCTGTGTGCTAGTAGTACAGGCATATGCCATGGTGCACTACGTTCAAAATTTTTTGAAGCTACAGCCAGATAGAGTGGCACACAACTATAATCTCAACTAGCTGGGAGGCTGAGGCAGGAGGATCAAAGTTCAAAGCCAGCCTGCATGACTTAGCAACACCCTGTCCTAAAATAAAAAGGGCTGAAGATGCGTGTAGTTTAGTGGTACAGTACTTGCCTGGCATGTATAAGGCCCTAGGTTCAATCCCCAGTACTGGAAAAAAAATTTTTTTGAAACTATAATAATACATAAAAGAGCAGAAAACTAGTTTTAATGAAGATGTGAAGCAACTGAAACACTTGTACATTGCCAGTGGGAATGTAAAATGGATCTGCTGCCAAGAAGAACCATTTGGCAGTTGCTTAAAAAGTTAAACATAGAATTACCATGCAATTCCATTTCTAGGTATGCATCCAAAATAACAGAAAAGAAGTACTGAAACACATGTATACACATACTTCTACCAGCATTATTCATAAAAGCCAATAGGGAAAAGCAGTACTGATGCCCATCAATGGATGAATGGATAAACAAATTATGATATATTCGTGCAATAGAATATTACTCAACCATAGAACTGAAAGAATGAAATGTTTAGCCATGCTATTGGATGGACAGGGCTCAAAACCATGTTAAGTGGAAGAAGTCAGACACAAAAGATCAGATAACATATGACTCCCTTTACATGAAATATCTACAATAGGTAAGTCCAAAGGGATAGAAATGCATATTGGTAGTTACCAGGGGGGTTGGGAGCAAGAGAAATGGAATGATTGCTTAATGAGCATGAGATTTTCTTTTAAAGTAAGGAAAATGTTTGGGAACTAGACAGAGGTGGTGGTAGCACAACATTATAAGTGTACTAAATCGCCACTAAATTGTTCACTTTAAAATGATTAAGTTTATTTTACATAAATTTCACATTTTTTTCAAATCCATTTTATTTCAAAGAGAAAAAAAAAAAAAAAAAAAATTTCAAAACACAACAATCAGAGGACCACAGTGGTACATACATTGTGTACTGCCATCGTCAAATCAGTCACCCAGAACACAAGACATCTGCATTCAATTGTTCGAACAATACCAGCGCAATCTTTCTCTTCAGTGAGCTCAGAGAAATCACTAATATAACGATCTTAACTATCACATTTTCTTTTAAAAGCTTTTGAAAACTAAAGATTCCCTTATCTCTACTTTGAGTTTATTTTTCTAAAGCACTTTAACAGAATTTGAGATTCTGTTGTCCAAGTTCCAATTAAAGCCCGTGGTGTCTCCTCTATTTTTTGTAGAGACAAGCAGTCACCTCAGTCTGTGGTGCAAATCGTCACTTTGTGTTCTTGCAAAAGTGAGACATACCATTACCATTCATCAAGTTAGTTGCCCCAAACCATGCCCATCGGCTGTCTCCGTCTGTACTCTCACTGGAGGTTTATTGAACCTTAGCTCCTTCAGCCTGCTATAAACTCCTTGGAGACATACACCAAGACCTTACAAAGATTTCACATTACATAAAACACAGTAAGGAATTCCCCTTCCTCCATCACAGCTTATTTCAGAGTTCTCTGGAGACACAGGTATTTCACTGTCTCCTGTCTTGCATTATGAAAAGAGATTCTTTCCCAGGCATTCCTCCTACCTAACAACAGCTTAAATCTCACCAAATGACAAGATTTTCTGGTAGAAGTACTTGGAATACCCATTCTTTATACTATCACTTTATCTTGTATCTTCTTTTTTTTTTTGTCTTTAGCTTCTTGAAGTCCATTTTGTGGTGTGTAATACCTGCTGTCATTCTGTTCCCATCAATAATCTCCTAGCAGAAAGCCAGTCACCCATGCCCTTCAAGACTCCTATAATTCGTTTACACTTCCTTCCTGTCCCTATCCCACTCCATGATGTCATGAAGATACATAACATATGTAAACTTCCTAAAACTCTTCCTCAACATTTTACTGATTGCTATTTCTACAGTTTCCACTTGGAAACGAAAACCAGTCAGGTCTTTCTTGGCTTTAGAGTTAACCAAAGAGGGCAAGAGTCACTTAACTACCAGTGAGTTCCAAATCTGCCTCTATGTGCATAGCTTTATGTAAGCACTAAGATTTATCTCTTTTCTCAATTAAAAGCATGCTCTGACAAAAAGTAGTTGTCAATAACAATAAATTGCTTACCCTCTATCAACTTAAGTTAGAGCACTTCAAAAATTCCTTTTAAGATCCATGTACAGTCTTCATAACTACTTCCCTAGCAGTGATTTGCTATTCCCTCCCTTAAGATTAATGGTCAGTACCAGAATTTCCATCACCCTGAGATGACTTTATTTTTGGTGCTAGTGGACTGAACACAGAGCCTTTGCACTGAATTACATTCCCAACTCTTTTTTACTTTATTTTGAAACAGAGTCTCACTAAGTCATTAAATTCCCTGGGCGATTTGGCAATCTCCCTGACTCGGCCTCCCAGAGTAATGGGATTACAGGCACAAACTACCAAGCCTGATTCTGAAATGCTCTTTTAATAGCATGTAGGATTATCAGCAGCATATCACTTTACCTCTTCTCCCCTTTGCTTATCCCCCTGGAAAAGGTGTTCAGAGCCAGTAATGCCAAGTCTTGTTGGAGTTTTAACTTTTCTACTATCGCTCAGCATCGCAGTTCTTTGAATCTTCCAACCCCAAGCCAGAAATTCAGACTGCCTAACCAGACACTGGGACTAAAAACTTCCATGCGCCTTATTCTCACATTTGTGGAACAGCCTGCTTGCATTAATGTGTGTGTAATGTTTGCAGCAGTCTTCCCTATTGAACCTGATGTTCAGCAGCAGGGACAGAAGGCAGTCTGAAGTCTGCTACCAGACAATGAGGTCGACTGGACAACCAGCCTCGGATCCTCTGTGTTAGACACAGTAGAAGCATAAAGAAAAAGAGTTTTCCCTATAGGACTGTGATTGAATAATAGTGCTAATTTATGTCCAGTAAGACAGAAGCATCCAGGAACAAGCTGCGTTTACCACCTGTCTCTTTGTCTGCAAATGACCCTTTCAGAGGCAGTTCCAGTTCCGCCTTTATTCCCATAAAATTCAAATAAATAACTTTATCACCTTTTTGCCAAACATAATCACACTGTAATAGGAAATTTTACTGAACACGTTACTCAGCCTGTCTAGAACCTAAGTTTTATCTGTAGCACTGGGACACTGAATAAGACACAATTCATTTTGTGGATACTATGAAACTTAAATGAGAAAAACATTGGCATGGGCAGGGGATGCAGCTTGGCAATACAGTGCTTGTCTAGCACAAGCCAGGCTCTGGGTTCCATGCCTAGACATGAGAAACAAAAACCTTTTAATTCTACAATTTAGTTGCATGCGGTGACACATGCCTACCGTCTCCACTCCTTGCCAGACTAAAGTAAAAGAACTGCAAATCACAGGCCAGCCAGAGAAACACTTTTTAAATTTTTATTTTATTTTAAATTTTTATTTTACATACAGGGTCTTATTATGTAGTTCAGGCTGGCCTTGAACTTATTATGTGACCCAGGCTGGCCCGAAACAGGAGCCAATCCTCTTGCCTCAGCCTCCTGAGTGCTGAGATTATAGATTGTGCCACCATGCCCAGCTTAAACCACAGCAATTTAGTGAGACCTTGTCTCAAAATAAAAAGGTTTGGGGATATAGTTCAGTGGTACAATGTTTGTCTAGCATACAGTGGGGCCCTAAATTCAATCCCTTATACAATTAAAAGCTAAAATAAAACATACATATACATACACATACACACTTAGCATATGCAAACACTCAGCCAAGAGGAGCCTAAGTAAAGATAACAACTAAATGGAACATGGAATCCTGGAACAGAAAACGCCTACTAGATTAAACTGAAAGAAATATGAATAAAGTATGTATTTTAATTAATAATGTATAAATATTGTTTTATTAAGTGTGACAAATGGATATTAGTGTAAGATGTTGCTAATAATATACATAGAAAACTAAGTGTGAGGTATATAGAAACTTTTGTACAATTTTTCTATAAACATGAATCTATTCTAAAATAAAGGGCTAAAAGATTTTTTGCCATGCATGGTGGCACATGACGGTAATCCCAGCACTCAAGAAGCTGAGGCAGGAGGATCACTGTGACTTCAAGGCCAACTAGGGCTTCATAGTGAATTCAAGGCCAGCTGGAACTACATAGTGAGACCTTTGGCTCAAAAAAAGGGGGGGGGGCATTTTATGTATAGGTACAAACTCCCTATGATGAATGTTATCATTATGTATACCTAAAATGTACCAATAAAATAATAAGTTAAAAAAATAAAACATAAATTGTCCAGGTTGGACTCAAGCTTGTGCCTTACCTGCCTCAGCCTCCCACGGTGCTGATTAGATTTAGTCTTTATACAGAATGTTGGTAGGTAGGCAGCCATCTTAAGTAGCTCAGATAACTGAGAGAGTTTGAAGAGTTAAATTCTAGGATGGAAGTCTAGCTCCCAGAAACATCCCAGCTGTTTCCTGCCAGCTGGTGCCTCATGTTTGAATTTCAACAGAGTTGATTCCCTTTTGCCTCTCAACCTGTCTGTTTTACCAAAAGAATAGTTATGTTTAAAAATGAGGTTCTAAGCAGGTAGGAGCTTTAAGAATCCAAAAGGCAAAGCATAAGGCATGGATTTGGTTATTTATCAAGTCCATTTCCTAACTGGTTGAAATAGATCTAATTTCTACTCCCAACTTCAAATGTAGGGCCAGAAAGTACCCAGAGATAGAATTCAGCAAGTGTACCCAACCCCTGCCAACTCCTGCTTTGCCCTGTGGGGGGTGGAGGGAAAGAAAGCAAAAGTCCCAGAAGTACAGGAAATTGTTTCTCAGACGAAAGACAACACTTCCTTTCCCAGAACAATCCATCTCCCACACTGACATCCTGCTCCTGCTATATTTACTCAATCCAAATCTGCCCATGATAGACTTCCAGCCACACTCGTACCACATGGCACTGTCACTCAGCTGGAGCACTCAGAGGGAATCTGTCCAGAAGGCAGAGCCTAGAAATCACTACACACTAATCCATGCTTCCTCTACTGCTAGCCTTCAGAGTAAAGTGAGACAAAATATGGACAGTATTACTCCCTGTTTATTTTGGAAGTGACTGGGGAGACAAGAGGTACTTCATTTTATATAGTTGCTAATTTTGACTGCTCTTATGGTAGCCAGTAGAGGAGCCTGAACAATGAAGAGATTGAAATAGGAAGTTAAAAATAGCTCTGCTAATGCTAGCCAGTCCAAAAAAAAAAAAAATCACTTAATAGCCTCTTCCACCCTAACCCACTAGGGCTAGGCTATCAAGTCACCTTATTACAGGGTGAGCCCTTAAGTTCTAGGTAGATGAGTCCAAGAGTCTAGGATAGGGCCATTTCATTCACCTTACCTCATCCTACTCTTCTCAAAGGGGAAAAACCAAACACTGGACTGGGTAAAGGTACATATTAAAGATGACTCCCATTTTCCTATTTTACCAGCTCTGTACTCTTAGTCCCTCTCTTTCACCTCTGTCCACCCCAACCCCAATCCAAGTGTTTTTACTTCTGCCACTTTCTATTCATTCTCCCTTACTTTCTGCCCCTCTAGTAGTTTTGAGTTTTCTTCTCCTACTTATCTCTTTCTCTCTTTCTGTTTTCAAACCACAGGCAAAAGTCTCTCAAGGAAACATAGCCAATAGTTAATAAGGCCTTTATTAGTAATGGTCATATCATTAGCTTATTCTCCACAGTAATATCAGCAAAGAACCTGAAACTGTGGAACAATACTTCTTTTCTCTCTGTCTTTCCTAAGGAGGGTCAGTCATGCATATTAATCAAATACTTCAAAAGAATGGAAAGTAAAAGGCAAAAGAAAAAATGCAGAAAAATAAGATGGAAAGGGAAAAAGGGCGATAGCAGAAAAGAATGATGAATATGTTTTCTAAATTTTCCTCTTAAAGCTCCTAGAAAAATGGGCATTTCCAAAAATCAAACTAACAAAAAATAGCTTAAGTGGAAGTTCTTAATGAGCCCAATCAAGTTTTTAAAATTATTTGAGAATAAAAGTTGAAATACCAAATTCAACTTAATAAAAGGAAAGCAGGGCTGGGGGCACAGCTCAGTGGTATAGCACTTGCTTAGCATGTATGAGGCCTTGGGTTAGAATCCCAGCATCACCCAAAAAAAGAAAGAAAAAAGAAGGAGAAATTTAAAAGCAGGGGGCAACATCAGTTTCACATGGCTTAGAAGAGAAGCATTTATGCTCTTGGTTGAGGACAGAATAAATTCCACTGGGTGATAATACATTCTAAAAAAAAACATAAGCAAGCCCTTAGGAAAGTCTCACTGAGCCAAAATTTTTTAAATTTTCAAAGCTCTTTTTAGTCAATAAATTTTTTAAAAAAGCATCAAACCCACTAAATACAGGCATTTAGGGTATGCAATTGTGTTTCTGTAAGAGGAAAAACTAACAAGCAAGCTAGGAAGACAGTCTGTGTACACCTCTAAGAACAAGTCCTTTAAGAACCAGTATTTTATTTATTTATTTATTTATTTATTTATTTTATTTTTTTCAAAACCATTTTATTTCAAAGAGAAAAAATTTTTTTAAAATGTTTAAAAATTTCAAAATATGTCAATCAGGGAGAACCAGTATTTTAAACAACCATTCCAAATTCACTAACACTGTAACGTGGAATTCTTTTTTTTTTTTTTTTTCAACCTGGAATTCTTTTAGACAAACCTCATCAATGTATGACAATCCTGTGTCAGGGAGACTTTAAGGATGAATATGGTCTTCCATAGCATCTGTATATAAATAAACCAGATTAACACTTGACTAGGTGATTATACTCATTATCACCAATGAGCAACACTTTCAGATTTTATCCCTGGAGGTCACTACATCAGTAGTGACATATAAATTCATGCTAGATATCTATAACTTTTGTTTAGGTTTTGAGACAGGGTATTGTTGTAGTTCAGGCTGGCCTTGAACTCATGGTGATTTTCCTCAGCCTCTCGAGTGCTGAGATTACAGGTGTGTGCCACCACACCCAGCTCCAAAACACCTATAATTTGAACTTAATCATGAGGAAATATCATCAAACAAAATGAGAAATATTCTCAGAAAGAGGAAGAAGGAAGAAAGGGATGAAGGAAGGAAGGAAGGAGAGAGAAGGGGAAGGGGAAGGAGGGGAAAGGAAACAAGGGAGGGAGGGAGAGGAGACAGGGAAGGAAAGAGGGAGAACAGATAGATGAACTGGGCCAACATAGTTATAAAAAGTGTTTTGAAGGACAGAAAGGCTGAAGAACTATTCCAGATTAAAGGTGATTTAGGAAATATGACAAGGAAATACAAAAGGTGATCCTTGATTGAAAGAAAAAAAAAAACACTATCCTTTGTTCTTTTTCTTTTTTTTTTTTTTTTTGGTTTTTTGAGACAGGGTCACAAAAGGATCACAAATTGAGTTCAGCCTGGGCAACAGCAGGAATGCTGGCACATGCCTATAATCCCAGCAGTCTAGAAGGCTGAGGCAGGATGGCAAGTTCAAGCCCAGCTCAGGCAATTTAGCAACTTAATGAGACCCTGTCTCAAAATAAAAAATAAACCTGGACATGGTGGCACACGCCTGTGATCCCAGCACTAAGGTGGCTGAGGCAGGTGGGTTGCCATGAGCTCAGCCTGGGCTACACAATGACTTCAAAAATTCCCTGATCTGTATAGTAAGACCCTGTCTCAAAATATTAAAATAAAATAAAATTAAAATAAGGGCTGAGAATGTAGCTCAGTGTGACTTTAATCCCCAGTACCACAAAAAATTAAATTAAAATTATAAAAATCTATCAGCTGATCTTATTAAATGTCATGACACTAAGTAAATGGGAAAATGGGGACTCACATTCTCCACGGCCTTAAAACAATCTCTGGTCAGCAATTAAGTCAACTTTCTCCTTCCTTTAGAGCTTAGAGAAAGATTATCACCAACATAAATATTTCTTATTCTCTATCTTCCTTTACTGCATGAATACAATCCAGTTTTGCTGACCACTGAGTCTGCAGTCTACATAGGATCACTCAGCACCCTGGTAATATCTCCCATTCTTTATATACAAAACAGCCCACCAAAGGCAGCCACTGCTTACCTGCTTCCACACAGAACCTACAGAACAGAATGAGAGAGACTGATTAAAATGCTAATCTAGGGCCTACTTGGGATTCTGCCAATAGAAGTCTATTTGCCCTTGACTTATTTTCCCTACAATGCTTCTGTTGAGGTGGGATGAACCAAGAACTTCTTTCTCTTCCTGAGCCAGAGGGAACTAAGATCCTCTGCCAAATTCACCAGCCCTGGTCACAAAAAGCTCAGTATTTAGCTACAGTAGATATTAGCACATGGATGTGTTCTCATACCATAAAAGGAGGCAAAGAAGAAAAAACTTCACTCTAAATGCACAACACAACCAACTATCACACAAATCATAGGTCATAGGTCTTTTTGTAGAATACATTCATACTCCAAGATCTACTCCATCTTTCTCGTCTAGAAAGATGTTAACCCTTGTTTAACTCCTTTACTCCCTCAGTACCTCTTTTTGCCCTTCAAATTCTTAGGAATAGTTTTCCTAAAGAAGGGAGCATTCTCTCTGAGATCCCACAGATTGAAAGTGATATTCCTGAGTGCTATCTCTGGGATTTAAATGACAAATACATGATGAGATGTTCTGCTGACTATAGAGCCAAATGCTGTCTGACATCACGAGTTCTGGTACTCCTGTCCTCACACGAGATCTTTGGGCTAGAGACAACAGGTTGCGACTAAAACACATTTGTTATTTTTTTAAGTGGAACAATCAGACTCTGGCCAGAGAAAAAGGCTCTACTCATTCTTTTAACACATAGCTAAATAGCTCCTAAAATCTATGTTTTTATCATAGACAATAATCATAACCGTGCCAGAAGCCCACGGTTGAGACATCTAATACAAAGCTGAATTTTATTAGAAAAAAAAGGTATCAGCCATGGATACTTTATCCTATAGTACAAGTGTAGTCAGTTCACCTCTGAGATACACAGCCTAACTAATCAAAGGCCAATATAAAAGAACTAACCTGGGGCCAGGATTTAGCTCAGCAGTGCAAGTGCTTGCCTGGCAAGTGCAAGGTCATGAGTTCGATCCCCAGTACCAAAAAATAAAATAAAATAAAATAAAATAGTTTAAAAGAACTAACCTATCTAGGCATGGTGGTATACATTTGTAATCCCAGTTTGGGAGGTTGAGGAATGAGGATCATAAGTTCAAGGCCAGCCTGGGCAATTTAGCAGGGGATTATCTGAAAAAGAAAAAAAAAAAAAAAAAAAAAAAGCTGGGTATCCAGTTCTGGGCCAGAGGGTTTTCCTAGTGTGCCTGAGACCTGAGTTCAATACCTAGTACTGCAGAAAAAAAAAAAAAAAAATATATATATATATATATATATATAATCAGTTTCATGACATCCAAGACCCTAAAGCAGCTAATTAATGAAAGTACCACACAAATAGTATCTCTTTAATATTTTTGTAGTCACTCCTAGGCAGTCAGGGCTATGACAGAATGTAGATAACACTACTGCTATTCTTCTGACCATTCTAGAATCTCTTTCTGAAAACCAGGGTATAAATAATTTCCTGAGGTCACATGTGGAAACTAGGCAGACTTCAAACCAGTGCCCAGTTGTCCACTCAAATTCCAGAGCTTCTCAAATCACCGGCCCACTAGACCATAAACTTGATGAGAACAGGAACTGTGTCAGTCCCTTTGAGAACTATGTCCCTAGTACCAAGCTCAGTTTTTGGCACAGAGTCAGTGCTCAAGAAATATTTGTTGGGGCTGGGGGTGTGGCTCAGCAGTAGGCCTCTTGCCTAGTAGGCATGAAGCTCTCAGTTCAATAACCAACACTACAAAAATTATATAAAAGAATTGAGTTCTGAGTGTGTGTATGCACGTGCGTGCGTGTATGTGTGTGTGTGTGTGTGTATGAACTTCTGCTAAGAGAAAAGTTCCTAGAGGAGAAAATACTGTTTAGTAGTCTTTCCAATACAAATGATTCCTTCCTCAACCCACCAAAAAGACTCAAAAAAAACAAAAAAAAAGATACCATGTCTCAGCCGGGTGTGGTGGCGCACACCTGTGATCCCAGCATTCAGGAGGCTGAGGCAAGAGGACTGTTCTGAGTTTGAGACCAGCCTATGCTGTGAAGTGAGCACAAGGCCAGCCTGAACTGCATAGCAAGATCCTGTCTCAAAAAGACAAAAAATAAAAAAATAAAAGATACGATGTCTCACATGTCTAAACACCCAGTTTACCATCACAAAGAGGAAAGAATAAGGTACTAAGTACAAAGTGACTCATCAGTCATAATCACATCCACAATTCTTATTTCCTTGGAGAAAAATATTTATTCTAATATTCTCCAGGACTATAACAACTTGAATGGGCTCAAGTTAATCTTTGCCCAGAAAAAGCTGAGTTATCAAGAAACCATCAAAATAGAACTCTTTCACTGAACTCAAAGATGCTAAGAGATGAAATTTGGATGTAATAGCATACTGGTTCCCAAAAGTCAAAGGAGCTATGGCAGCTCACAGAGTCCCTCATAGAATCCCAAGAAGAAGGTGGGAGGGGCAGCCTGACTCAACACTCTGCCACTGCAGAGAGACAAATTCAAAGCAATGCTGAAGCAGGAATAAATCACAAACTTTCTCTACCAGGCTTACACAGTGTGTTTTTTTGTTTTGTTTTGTTTTGTTTTTGCAGCACTGGGGATCAAACTCACGACCTCGCACTTGCCAGGCAGGCACTTAGGCCACTGAGCTAAATCCCCAGCCCTTGTCTTTTTTGAGACAGGGTCTCGCTATGCCGTTCAGGAAGGCCTTGAGCTCACTTTGTAGCCCAGGCTGGTCTCGAAGTCACAACGATCCTCCTGTCTCTGCCTCCTTAGTGCTGGGATTACAGGTGTGCGCCACCAGGCCCAGCTTCGCAATGTTTTTGACTATGACTCAAAAGGCAGTTATTAATGCAATCCAGAGCACATGCATGTTCTATCTGAACTGTTTCTACTCCTTTTCACTTCTTCATATTGCTTTTACCAAAAAGCAATAAAGTGCTCAAAGAGATCATATGAAAAGAAAGAAAAAAAAGAGGCCAGGCATGATGGTGCATGCCTGCAGTCCAACCACTCAGGAAGTTCAGGCAGGAGGATAACCACAAATCCAGGACTAGATTGAGCTACATAGTGACACCCTGATTCAAAAAATAGAAAAGGTCGGGTGTGGTGGCACATGCCTTTGTAATCCCAGCACTTGGGAAGCTGAGGCAGGAAGATCACCTCAAATTCAAGACCAGCCTAAACTATATAGCAAGACTGTATCAAAAAAAAAAGAAAGA